>WSYH01014041.1:0-16190 GCA_036426205.1 Ascaphus truei
TAAGAAGTAATTTTACTGTGTCTGCAAAAGCAACTGTAGAAACCCTGTTAGATGATGGGGGCCAAGGTTTCAGACCTTCATTTTAGAGAGTTTTTACAATATATATGCTGTAGAAATGGTTTAAGGAAAGGGACGTTGTAAACAAATCTCCTATTATTAAAAAATAAAGTGAAACTGTAACATATATATATACACATATATACACACATATATATATATATATCTCAACAACAAAAAAGAATCACTAATAGGAGCACACAATATACCAAATGAATAACAAAGTTTATTAAGTTATAAAAACAGGGGAGAAAAGTATAAAAATGGAGGGGGACCCTGGACTAATCCTCGAGGGAAAGTGGAGAGTGCGGACAGAGGACTTGAGATAATAACTAAAGAAAAGTGTTATACTCTAGGCACAAATTCACAGACCACAGTATAGGGTCTGGTGATAGAAAATATTGCACAAACTGGTGGCAATAAGCAAGCTACAAATGTAGTATTAGCACGTGCGTAACATCAGCCACCCAACGGGCAACAAAAGAAGGTACACGTGCTGAATCAAAACCAGAAGAATCCTTAGCTGATGAAGCTGAAAAGATGGGACATTCTCTGGAAGTGGGTGTAGAATTGCAACTTAACCCCAAAGAGGCTGAACTAGCAACCCCATTGAGTGGGAAAAGGGCAGAGAGACAGCTTCAAGAGCGGAAAACTCAAAGGGCTGTTTTTAAACGCTCTGCAACTGCTGCCATACAGTATGCCTACAATAAGACGAGCACCTGACGCGAGGGAAATCTCATGACCGCGCACGTAGCAAAAAGACTATACGTAGAAAAATTCCTCCTCGAGCGACTGAGGAGTGCTGATCTCAAACACCTTCAGGAGGACACACGAATAAACTGGAGGAAGGGCTCCAATCCCAGCAGGACTGAGGGTTCTCTTCCTCCATCCACTCTCATTCAAGTCACAGAGATATCTAGAATGAGAGTGAAAGGATGGGCTTTAGCCGTAGCAAGCCCGAGCTTCCCACAAACAGGGGAGGTATGTAACAGGGGAGTTATCCCGGTTCAGGTAATGTGCCTCTAATCCAGCAGTGTGGTGGTAAACTGCTGGTAGTCAATTAACAAACACCACCTGCCTGATTAGATGGCTTAGAAAAGCCTGTCTTTTGAGACAGGAAGTGAGACTCCTTAGCTCACACCTGAGCTGAACTTGGAGACAGAGTAGAGATTGTCCTTGAGTCTCACAACTTGTCTTGAGCCCTGCCAGAAGAAACAGCAGAGCTGCTTTCAAGACACAGGGGACACTTCTAAACCTGAACGCTGACACACCCTGAGTAAAAGGGAGCAACCAGGGACAGAGAAGATTTTCCCTCCAAACCACTACAAACAGATAAGACTTTCATATAGAAGACTTTTTATATCTGTTCATTTCATTCTATATGTTTGGGGCTGGGAGACATGCTTATCTAAAGGGAGTGGTGGATTGCATAGTATTTCACTAGAAATACTCCCAAGTGAATAGAAGCTTTGTTTACCCCTTGTTTGGATGGTTTCCTGATATTAAGGAAACAGGCGCAATAAAAGCCTTATTTAATTTCACTATAACAAGTCTCCCTTGCATACCTCTGTGAGCGTCCACCTACACCGGTTTGTGGAGTATCATAACCATCCAAGTAGGAGGCAGCTGGTCCTACCTAAAATGCTACAATACTTGGTGTTACGGTTAATACATGACGAACATGGCCATTTGGGCGTCGACAAAACCTTTGGACTGGTGAGAGATTGATTCTTCTGGCCAAAAATGTGGGAGGCCGTGGAGCATCATTGTCGACGGTATAGCTGATGCATCCAACGCAAAACACTTCCCACCAGAGCCGCCCCAATGGATCATTTGAAAAGAACGGGTCCCATGGGCTTAGTATGCATGGGCTTCCTGTGTATTGAACCGGATAGCTGGGGAATCTGCAATGTGCTGGTCATCACAGATCATTACACGCGGTATGCGCAAGCCTTTCGAACAAAAGACCAAAAAGCCATCACGGTAGACATGGTGCTTTGGGAAAAATACTTCATACATTATGGGCTTCCCCACCGACTACATTCGGATAAGGGCAGAGACTTTGAGAGCAAACTTATCCGGGAATTACTAAAGATTTTGCACATTACCAAATCACGAACCACCCCGTACCACCCTGAAGGGGACGCCTTCCCCGAACGGTTCAATCGCACTTTACTGGACATGCTGGGAACCTTAACGGGGGTGCAAAAGACCTAGTGGAGTAGACATGTGGAAACGCTAGTACACGCATACAACTGTACCAGACACGAATCTAACGGATTTTCACCCTACTTCCTGATGTTCGGGAGAGAAGCCCGACTGCTAGTGGACATACGGCTGAGAGTTTCCACTGATGGGGTTCATAACGCCACTCATTTCAAATATGTCCAGAGACTACAAGAGAACCTGCAACAGGCCTATCAGCAAGCGGAAAGATCTACGGAAAAGCTGAATGCTGGTAACAAGAAACGCTTTGACCACAAGATCAAACATCGGGACATTCAGCCTGGAGATGGGGTACTTCTCCGTATCTTAGGAGAACCGGGAAAACACAAGCTGGCTGACAGGTGGAGAGAAGGAGTCTATGAAGTAGAGTCGCAGATGCCTGGCCTCCCGGTCTATCGTATCAAGGACTCGGAGGGCCGGGTAAAGGTATGGCACAGAAACCATTTGCTTCCTATCCCGCAAGTGGGGGAGGATGAGCCGAAATACCAGCTATTCCATTGGATGGAGAAACGAACCCGGGTGAGAATGGTCCAGAGACTGACAATAATACGGCCTATGAAGACCCCCAGGAGGGACCCTCTCACAGGGGCCCTCAGACGCGACGAGCATCTCCCGGAGGAGCTACGGGTAAAGGGCTCGGTAAACAAACGCCTAATACGGTGGCTCTCGAGAATTCTACTTTGGACCCGCAGAGTCCATGTTTTGTGCCTTCCAATGATCATGTAGAGACTGTAACCCCCACCAGGGAAGAGGCTGAGCCTCAGGACTATAATAGTCATTCTCCCAAGGGAGTGACCGAAGAACACTTACGACGAAGCCAGAGAGTTGGGCAGCCTCCAATGAGGATGACCTATGATCAGTTCGGGGCACCCCATTATGAGCCTCAGCAGTGGGCTCATAATCGAGTAAAGTCAGTTATCGTTATGTTCAGTGAAATATATAACCTTATATAGAGTGTGAAATGTATCGTTGTACGTATTCATGCATTTTTATTATATAATTGTTGTGCCAGTTGATGTTCTAGTATTCCATGCGGGGACGTTGGAGTCCACAGGGGGGAGGATGTAGCCATGTCCCCCAGGTCTGATCCTTATCTCCGCATGCTGGGAGAATAGGGTAGGTTGCAGCGTGCAGTGAGTTCTTCGGTACATTGTACATTGGAGGCTCCGCAGTGACCCGAGTAGTAGGGCGCCGCCATGTTGGTGTTCGCGCATGCGCGGTGAGCCCATGGAGGTGGTGAGGGAGAAGAGGTCGCGCATGCGCAGCAAGAGGTTGCGAGAGCCTGCGAAAGAGGAGCTGCTCCTATAGGGTGGAGCGCACGGGACTACGAGTCCCAGCAGCCATAGCGAGACCAGGTGATGCCAGGGAACCTCTAGGGCGGCAGGAATAGCGGGAGGAAGAGTTAGAAGGTTGCGCAGGGGAGCACGCCGGGCAGAACCGAGCAGGAGGAGGAAGGAGAAGGAGCTCTGCATGTAAGGAGGCCAGTAGCCCCTACACTAGGCCACATACCCCGGCCCAGTTAGACCCTGAGTCCCTGTAGAGTGAAGCGGAAGTAGGGACAGGCCATCAGATAGGACAGTCCCCTTAGTGTCAGTAGGAGAGTTGTACATCCAGAGACTGTCGCTATATCATACCAGAGGTTTGGGCTCAGACCTCGGCCGCACAGTAGTCACCAACCGGGTGGGATCGCCCCGGAAGGTATTCCTGGAGTTCCTTCGTCGCCGGATCCTTTGTGAAGTTCCTTGGCAGGCCCGAACGCAGGAGCGCTCGGCAGGTAACATCATCAAGTGCACCAACTATATATATCTATCAGAACATAGTGGCTGCGCTGTCGCACACACATATACCTCACTTTGGGGGTGGGGGGATTTTGGGTGTGGGAACTGGACACGGTGTGGGTACACGGTGAAGGGGTCGCGTCCTGCAAGACGCAGTAGCATAGTCTCTCCCATAGGGAGGGACACCTGTTTGTTGATATGCAAGGTTATGGTTGTGTCAGTAAAGTCATTGGTTATTTTATATGCTGTGTGTGTGTAAATACATTATTGTCCTGCGAGGAACAACTTCCACTCTGCTGGGAGCCATCACAGGTGGAGGCGCTGCACTTAGTAAGAGGTTATCAGTATTCATATGAGTTGCCCCAGGCTCTCCGTGGCGGAGGCTTAGGCCCTGCGAGCCAACAGGTTACACAGCATTGGTAACGTACTGTATTAATAGGAAACAGGGCTACACATGTGTATTGAGGCTTCCTGACAAGCTGTGGGAAGGTCATTAATGAACACTGAGAAGAGTAGGGGCCCCAGAACAGAGCCTTGCGGGACACCACAGGTGATATCCAGGGGGTTGGCGTTAGAGCCTGAGATGGACACATGTTGGGATCTTCCTGATAGGTAGGACTGAAACCAGTTTAAAGCGTGCTTCCCTATTCCAGAGCTCTGGAGTTTGTTAAGCAGGATAGCATGATCAAAATTGAAATAAAGTGAATACCCTGACTATAGCGCTAAACCTATTTGAGTGTTAACTAAACGTGAATGTGTGCCAATTGTGAATGACAAGAAGCCAAAGCTGCCGTAGGCTTCCCACAATGCAAATTACCTCAATTTACATACAAAGCTGTGAATGTGAAATTGGGATACCTGGCGCTTAAAGAGTCACTGTGTTGGATAGATTGTTCAACCTATCACCCCCCCTCCAATTAGGTTTAGGGCAATCTATTCCCTTACATATTAAACCTTTGGGATTCTGATTGTGGACTAATCTGAAATGATTGGAGACACTATGTGTCTCCAAACCTCTTTTAATATTGTAAATGTGTTCTGCTAATCTGCGTGTCAATGGTCTTCCCGTTCTTCCCACATATTGAAGTCCACATGGACATTGCAGGAGATATACACAAAACCTGCTTTTACAGTTGATAAATGTGCCAATTTCGTATGTTCTGTTCGTAACTGTGGAACAGAAACTGACACATTTCTCACTGAAGCTGCAGGCCGTGCACTTTCCACATACAAAATAGCCTTTAAAGTCAGATAGCCATGAGAACGTCTTATGTTTCAATCTATCATTTGGACAACTTGGTGCTAACGAAGCCTTAAGATCCTTGGCTTTTTTATAAATGATCTGGGGCTGTGAGGGTAAAATAGATTGTAATATGGGGTCTCGCTGGAGGATTCCCCAATGTTTTTTTTAAAGTTTTTACTATTTCTGGGGCCATACTGTTGTATTTTGTGATGAAAGGTATAAATTCTCCTTCTCTCACTTTTTTGGTTTTCCTACGGTTTATGTCAACCAATGATGTTCTATCTATTTGATTCACCTTTTCAATAGCCAAATCTACTTTCTGTTTGTTGTAATTACGTGCCAGAAACTTGTGTTTTAAATCTTCCACTTGTTCCTTATAGATGTTATTTTGAGAGCAATTTCTTTTTAGTCTCAAGGCTTGTCCTTGTGGAATATTATCTACCCATTTAGGGTGATGGTGACTGGACGCCAAGAGGTAAGTGTTGGCATCCACCTCTTTAAAGTATGTTTTTGTATGCACAACATTGTTCTCTACATATAAGGTGAGATCTAGAAAATTGATCGACACAGGGTCACTATTAAAAGTGAATCTAATATTACAGTTATTGGCGTTTAGATATTCCTGGAACTCTGTTAGTTCTTTTTGAGTCCCTCTCCAGACGCACAGCACATCGTCAATGTAGCGTTTCCAGAGCACCAGGCCCGCACCGAACGGATTGTTCCCCCAAATCTGTCCATGTTCCCACATAGCCATGAACAGATTGGCATAGCTCGGTGCAAACCTGGTACTCATTGCGGTGCCGCACGTCTGGAGAAAGAACTCCCCATCATGACTGAAGTAGTTGTGCTGGAGAATGTATCGGATACCACCAAGAACAAACTCCATCAATGCTACACTAACTTCACTATCTTGTTCCAATGCCATTTTAATCGCCTTCAAACCTATTTCATGTTCAATAATGGTGTATAGAGACACCACATCACATGTGACCCAAATGTAGTCACTTTCCCAAGTCAGTTTCTCAATTAGGTTCAACACGTGTGTGGTGCCCCTTAAATACGATGGAACTTGTGTGACATATTTTTGTAATATATGGTCCAAGAATTGAGACAGGTTTGAGGTTAGGGAACCGATCCCTGAGATGATCGGTCTTCCCGGGGGTCTGATAGGATCCTTATGTAATTTGGGGATGAAGTAAAACACTGGTATTTTAGGTTCCTCCACCATGAGGAATTCATGTTCCCTCTTTGTTATCACTTCATCCTCCAATCCTTTATCTATGAAAATGGCAAGTTCTTGTTTGAACTGATCTGTGGGATTTTTTTCCAATTTTCTATAAGTAGTCTGATCACTAAGGATCCTATTGGATTCTTCCTGATAGTAACTCGAGTCCATAACTACTAGACCCCCCCCTTTATCAGCTGCTTTTATTACAATGTTATTGTTTTCAGCTAGGGTTTTAACTGTCTCTTTCTCATCTTTTGTGAGGTTGTGATTTTTGATTTTAAAAGAATCCCCTAATGCTTCCAAATCCCCAACAACCATATCAGTGAAGGTATTAATGAAATTGGCTTTCATTGCCCTCGGATAAAATGTTGATCTATTTTTAAAAGGAGTGNNCGGAGGGGAAGGTTTTGTCTTTGATAGTGGGATTGGACCGACATAATGGATTCTCTACTAACACGGATCTCAGGTAATACTTTTTCAAAGGAGTCTCCGAATGAACTTCTGGACATCCAATATGTTCAAACATGTTAGGCCCCGCACAGTGGCAAATTAGACCTTTTTCCAGGACAGTGGTTTCAATCTTAGTAAGATTATGTTTACTTAGATTGAATACACTTGTCTTGGTATTTACCAATTGCGCCCTGGGTTGATCTATTTCTTCTCTCTTGCGTGATCCTCCTCTTTTCCCTCTGAATTGCTGCCCTGACTTTTCTTTCTAATTTTCTGTTGTCCCCCCTTAATTGTGTGTGTTTTACTTCCCTCCATTGTTCTCGGAAGGGTTCGTTGTCCTGCGTCTCTCTAAAAATGAGGGTGTCCCTGGTTAGTTCTACATTTGATCTGTCATTGGAGCTATATAACGGAGATCTATCTCGATAATTCTAAAAACTTGATATCATCGTCTTCTTAACCTCTGCAAATTTGTCCTCGACCTATCATTACTGTGTGTTTTTATTCTTAAACACCCTGTTGTTTGTCAGGTTGGGACCGCTGTTTTGATTTTCTTGGTTTTATCACTAAGATTAGAGGTGCGATTTAGAGCCCTCTCTCCGCGTGCAAGCACAGGAGGCGCAGTACAAGCAGCGGACGGCATCCTTGTGTTGTTTTGTAACACATGTATTCATGTGTGAGTACATGTGAGTCATGTTCATTTGTTTTTATGCAGGCTTATTAGCCGGTTTATATAGCTTATCAGTAGCCTTTTTCAATAAATTTGTGACCCCCCTTCTTTCACTGTTCATTCCTCATTTGGGGGTTCGTTGGAGTTCGAGGTATTTTGGATACTCGAAATCCCAAGGCATTAAGGAAGTACCCTGGGGATTCGACGGTCATAAAGAACATAAAGGGAATAAAGCACAGATTGTCTCCACTGTACCCTAAAAAGAAACACTCGTAAGTGTATTCAGTCCACACTGGGGAAGTTTGAATAAGGGGCTAACATCAATATCAGTGATACTGCGCAATGGTGTACCCTTTATTCAATTTCAGGTTGCATTGAAGAACAATAGCAAGAAAGAAAACATCACAGCCATCTACTTCAAGTTTTGGACTTTGAAACACTCTTCAGAGACTGGTTGTTTCCCATGGACACAGTGACTCTTTAAGCGCCAGGTATCCCAATTTCACATTCACGTTACAGTGAATGTCATATTCTTCCATATTCAATATGCTCCCCCCCCCACCACCATTGTCTCCCAAAAGGAAATGAAAAAAGCTCTGCCTTCTCCTTTTTTTAGCAATAAAAACTTTGAAACGAAGAGACTCTACTCAGCAGTTTGCAAAACCCCCATACTCGGAGTGCCCAGGTCTCGCCTGCTTTCGCCACGATACTTCTCCGACTTCTCTTCAGCGTTGACAAAGGACTGGGTACCAGGCACTACGAAATAACCAGCAAGTTTGTTTGAAGTCGGTTCTCATGGGGTATCTAATCTTCTTGGTGTTGGCTGAGTCGCTGAGAGCTGACAGTGAAGAGGAAGAGGGGCTTATCGATCACTGAGAGTCTTTCTTTCTTTCTCCTAGTCAACCGAAAATGGAGGAGAAATATCACACACCCTGGTCAGACGGAAGATAAACTAGCAGTGTCTCCAGATGCATTACCCTCAAGGAAGAATGTGCCTCTTTAGCATATTGATACATACAAAGTAAAAAAAACCAAACAAAAAAAACAACGGTCTGAGCGACAAAACAGTATTCACATGCAATACAAAAAATATAAACCAGTAAAATAACAAGCAAATATAAATTCTTATTTTCCATATGAAGGGATGCAGTTCAAAACCTGGGGGCTAAGTCATTGTGTCCGCGATTGAATATTTGCCTTCACTGCCAAACCATACAATGAGCATCCCTGACCCCCAATTGTAATGCAAAGGTAAGGAATGGTACAGTATTCTCTGGTGTTTTCTTACAAACTTGGAATCTCCATTCTATCTATAATCTTCTCTGAGTACCTGTCCTACACTAACCCCGAGGCCAGCGGAGCATTATGCCCATGTATTTTTGGTTCTTCTGGCAGCAGCAGAGAGTAACCCATAACATGCATGTTTTTCTGAGCACGGACTACCCTCCGGTCTCTAGTCCGCCTCTGTTCCTTGACATCTAGGTGCTGTTTTTACAGCTCAGTACTACATGTGGGTTGGATAATTTTTTGGAAGTTTATCACAAAAGGACCTTTTTATATAAAGAGGATTCACACTTCAGTCAGAGTGCAACACCTTCTCTACGAACTGGCATAAAACAATTCTTATTCTTTACCTTTTCTGCCAGAACACATTCTGTTCTGGATTGACACATATAAATTACATGCGGACAACAAAAGTCCACTTCAGATAAGTCTTTAATTTGAGAGAATCACACTTTCATAGGCTACCTCCAATATAATAACAATTTTTCGGGTAAATGTTGTTGAGGAGGAGTAGTCTAGTAATATTTTCAAACCCAGCTTCAGTCCTAGTGTCTGGAACTTGTGACTTTCATTGAGTCAACTTTACCTCCTTGTGTCTCAGGCTTCAAGACTTCTATGGGACAGTGACCTCCTCTACGTACATAATAAACACACACACATATATATATTAATATATATATATATATATATATATATATATATATATATATATTTATATATGTCAATGACAAATATAATTACGGAAAAAAAATGAAAATAAGAGAATGCGACAACAAAGAAATATATACAGTATATACGTCACACGTATAGATACACACCGCAAATACATTTTGGTCAATAAGCACAATCTAGTTTATAATGTCTGCGTCATATTACCCATTTAATATGCTTTGCACCATCTTCCTCTAGCTCAGGAAGATTTATACCAGCTTTAATTTCATATTGAATGGTGCTTAAATATTCAGAACAAGGAAAGTGGCTTTAAAATATACTGAATAAGGTATATGGAGATAAAGTGACTTTTCTGGGTTGGAGGTTTATTTGAATGAATAACACAATGTGGTTGATGTTATCTTGGTGTTTAAAACTAGAGTCTAGTGATACAACCAAAATGTACTTTTATTACAGCAATTACTGATGGTAGGTACAGGAAAAATAGACTCATGAAGGGTCCCATGGCTCTTCAATGACATTACTCAGGATTCCCTCTCATCACCAATAGATTAAAGGCCAAGAATCAAACGTCAACTCCTACCTGAGTTGTTACTGCTGACGTGTGTCCTCAATATCAGACTCCTCCATGGGGATAAAGTCCACAGGTTGCTCAGCAAATGAGACAACATCCACTGTTCCTTGTCTACGTGGAGGGGACATGTGACTTACAAACTGGACATTCAGCTCAGTCTCCAAAGCCCACGACGTGGCAACGCAAGAGGAAGAGGCAATCAAGGATTTGCAAGCATGTAACTTCAAACTATTTAGCAAATGCCCTTTATGGCTAATTATTTAGGCTGTTAATGTCTGTTCAAGGCAATCTTTGATGCAAAACCAGGGCATTTTCATCCTCCCCTACAGTATGTATCAAAGCATTTTGCTCCAGTTTGCCCCATCTACACCAAGTTTGTTGGAGAGAGTTACATGGTGCACATCTAATAATGAGATGCATCTCATTCGCTGTGTGACCCCACTCCTTTTATCATTCTATCGCCCGCCCCCCCTCCCCCCCCCAAGTTCTCATATTGAAGTGGCGTAAGTTTAAACTTCCTTCTCAGATGACCAAAACTGTTCATACATATGCCACGCTACTCCCAGAAAATGGAGCAGTGTTTCTAACACAAAACTTTTCTACGTTGATAAATAGGACCCCTTGCAAGGAAGAGGGAGAAAAAAATGACACCTGAATATGCCGTAAAGAATGACTGCTCATTTTTCGCCGAATTTGAATATATGAAGTGGAAAAACGACGCGGTGCCAAGGATTCTCTGTAAATATGCCAAAAAGGGGGTCAACTAATTCACTTAATGTTTTTCACACGCTGTGTTAAATCACCTTCAAAAGTACCATCCATGGACACAATGCTGTATACACGAATTATTTGCCACTTCTGTTAACCCTCCAGTGCTCGGCACTTTGCCTCCCAATGCATTGCTGGCTCTCCATCACTAACATGTGAAGGTATGAGAAAGATATGTAACGTGACATTACGCTGTTGAGTGCAATCCTAGTATGGTTTAATTGAGAACAAAGTGTTCCAGATGGCAACATCACCTAACAGACTTCCTCTGCCCCCCACCTAGGAAACCAGAGAAGGGAGCATTGATAATGCAGGACCACTAGTGCAAAGGCCGGCTTGTTATGTAAATGGGCAGCTTTGCACCTCAGGAACAAATTTCAAACACAACCTGGAGCCCTCAACAAGTAGGCTGCAACTATTTACAAGCTTACAGGAACGCGATGTTCAGTATAGTGTGGTGGTTGATTATGAGCACAAGCTGCCACCGGATCCTGCTTATCTAGTGAAACAGAGGGTTCGCTGTGGAAAGAGCAGGGTCTAATTCGCTCAACACGCACAATGGGGAGGCCAATTTCACTGACACAAAGAATACAAGAAACATCAGGAAGGCCAGCATCCTAAAGTAGCAGTTGTCAGAAGGCCTGAAATGAACAGCATTTGATGCGTAATGAAAGCAATATTAAAACAAAGTGTAACCATTGTTGCTGTTGTCATAGCCTGCTTTAGTTAATCACCAACATATTGTATTTCATATATTGTTAGGTTGATTGCATGCAATTTCCATTCCTGATATTATGGGTGATTTAAAAAATTGATGAGTGTTGAGATTCACCAATTAAGACGATACCTAATGATTTTGGTTCAGGAATCGTTCATATACAATGTGAAAAAAAACCAATATAGAAAACTGTCTGTAGCTATTGTGAGTGACTACATAAAACAACAAACACTGTTACGTTGATCATAATGACAATGTTCGGGCAGTAAGAGATTAATGAAATAGTCTGTTTTTCAATTGATTTCCAATGAGCAGAGATAACTTTCATTGCCCTCGGATAAAATGTTGATCTATTTTTAAAAGGAGTGAGGGGAGGTTTGTCTTTGATAGTGGGGATTGGACCTGACATAATGGATTCTCTACTAACCGGATCTCTCAGGTAATATTTTTTCAAAGTGAGTCTCCGAATGAACTTCTGGACATCCACATATTTCAAACATGTTAGGCTACCCCCGCACAGGTTCGAAATTAGACCTTTTTCAGGACAGTGGTTTCAATCTTAGTAAGATTATGTTTACTTAGATTGAATACACTTGTCTTGGTATTTACCAATTGCGCCCTGGGTTTGATCTATTTCTTTCTCTTGCGTGATCCTCCTCTTTTCCCTCTAATTGTCTGCCCTTGACCTTTTCTTTTCTAATTTTCTGTTGTCCCCCCTTAATTGTGTGTGTTTTACTTCCCTCCATTGTTCTCGGAAGGGTTCGTTGTCCCTGCTTCTCTCTAAAAAATGGGGGTGTCCTGGTTAGTTCTACCATTTGATCTGTCATTGGAGCTATATAACGGAGATCTATCTCGATAATTCCAAAAACTTGATTATCATCGTCTTCTTTTACTCTGCAAATCTTTCCTCGACCTATCATTACTGTGTGTTTTATTCTTAAAACTGCCCTGTTGTTTGTCAGGTTGGGACCGCTGTTTTGATTTTTCTTGGGTTTTATCACTAAGATTAGAGGTGCGATTTAGAGCCCTTCTCTCGCGTGGAAGCACAGGAGGCGCAGTACAAGCAGCGGACGGCATCCTTGTGTTGTTTTGTAACACATGTATTCATGTGAGTCATTGTTCATTTGTTTTTATGCAGGCTTATTAGCCGGTTTTATAGGGCTTATCAGTAGCCTTTTTCAATAAATTTGTGACCCCCCTTCTTTCACTGTTCATTCCTCATTTGGGGGTTCGTGGAGTTCGAGGTATTTTGGATACTACGAAAATCCCAAGGCATTAAGGAAGTACCCTGGGGATTCGAGGTACATAAAGAACATAAAGGGAATAAAGCACAGATTGTCTCCACTGTACCCTAAAAGAAACACTCCTGTAAGTGTATTCAGTCCACACTGGGGAAGTTGAAATAAGGGGCTAACATCAAATATCAGTGATACTGCGCAATGGTGTACCCTTTTATCAATTTCAGGTGCATTGAAGAACAATAGCAAGAAAGAAACATCACAGCCATCTACTTCAAGTTTTGGACTTTGAAACACTCTTCAGAGACTGGTTTTGTTTCCCATGGACACAGTGACTCTTTAAGCGCCAGGTATCCCAATTTCACATTCACGTTACAGTGAATGTCATCATTCTTCCATACTTCAAATATGCTCCCCCCCCCACCCCCATTGTCTCCCTAAAAGGAAATGAAAAAGCTCTGCCTTCTCCTTTTTAGGCATAAGAAACTTTGACAAGAGACTCAGCAGTGTTGCAAAACCCCCATACTCGGAGTGCCCCAGGTCTCGCCTGCTTTCGCCACGATACCTTTCTCCGACTTCTCTTCAGCGTTGACAAAGGACTGGGTACCAGGCACTACGGAAATAACCAGCAAGTTGTTTGAAGTCTGGTTTCTCAGTGGGGTATCTGAATCTTCTTTGCTGTTGGCTGAGTCGCTGAGAGCTGACAGTGAAGAGGAAGAGGGGCTTATCGATTCACTGAGAGTCTTTCTTTCTTCTCCTAGTCAACCGAAATAGGAGGAGAAATATACACACCCTGGTCAGCAGGAAGATAAACTAGCAGTGTCTCCAGATGCATTACCCTCAAGGACAGAATGTGCCTCTTTAGCATATTGATACATACAAATGTAAAAAAAAACCAAACAAAAAAAACACCGGTCTGAGCGACAAAACAGTATTCACATGCAATACAAAAATATAAATCCAGTAAAATATACAAGCAATATAAAATTCTTATTTTTCCATATGAAAGGGATGCAGTTCAAAACCTGGGGGCTAAGTCATTGTGTCCGCAGATTGAATATTGCCTTCACTGCCAAAACCAATACAATGAGCATCCCTGACCCCAATTGTAATGCAAAGGTTAAGGAATGGTACAGTACTTCTCTGGTGTTTTCTTACAAACTTGGGAATCTCCATTCTATCTATAATCTTCTCTGAGTACCTGTCCTACACTAACCCAGAGGCCAGCGGAGCATTACTGCCCATGTATTTTTGGTTCTTCTGGCAGCAGCAGAGAGTAACCCATAACATGCATGTTTTCTGAGCACGGACTACCTCCGGTCTCTAGTCCGCCTCTGTTCCTTGACATCTAGGTGCTGTTTCTACAGCTCAGTACTACATGTGGGTTGATAATTTTTTGGAAGTTTATCACAAAAGGACCTTTTTTATATTAAAGAGGATTCAACTTCAGTCAGAGTGCAATCACCTTCTTACTGAACTGGCATAAACAATTCTTATTCTTTACCTTTTCTGCCAGAAACACATTCTGTTCTGGATTGACACATATAAATTACATCGGACAACACAAAGTCCACTTCAGATAATCTTTAATTTGAGAGAATCACACTTTCATAGGCTACCTCAATATAATAATCAATTTTTCGGGTAAATGTTGGAAGGAGGAGTAGTCTAGTAATAATTTCAACCCAGCTTCAGTCCTAGTGTCTGGAACTTGTGACTTTCATTGAGTCACTTTACCTCCTTGTGTCTCAGGCTTCAAGCTTCTATGGGACAGTGACCTCCTCTACGTACATAATAAACACACACACACATATATATATATATATATATATATATATATATATATATATATATATATTTATATATGTCAATACACATATATTAACGGAAAAAAAATGAAAATAAGAGAATGCGACAACAAAGAAATATATACAGTATATACGCACACGTATAGATACACACGCAAATACATTTTGGTCAATAAGCACAATCTAGTTTTATAATGTCTGCGTCATAGTACCCATTCAATATGCTTTGCCACCATCTTCCTCTAGCTCAGGAAGATTTATACCAGCTTTAATTTCATCTGAATGGTGCTTAAATATTCCCGAACAAGGGAAAAGTGGCTTTAAAATATACTGAATAAGGTATATGGAGATAAAGTGACTTTTCTGGGTTGGAGGTTTTATTTGAATGAATAACACAAATGTGGTGTGATGTTATCTTGGGTGTTTAAAACTAGAAGTCTAGTGATACAACCAAAATGTTACTTTATATACAGCAATGACTGAGGTAACAGGAAAAAATAAGACTCACTGAAGGGATCCCATGGCTCTTCAATGACATTACTCAGGATTCCCTCTCATCCCAATAGATTAAGGCCAAGAATCAACGTCAACTCCTCACCTGAGTGTTTACTGCTGACGTGTGTCCTCATATCAGACTCCTCCATGGTGATAAAGTCACAGGTGCTGCAGCAAATGGAGAACATCCACTGTTCCTTGTCTACGTGGAGGGACATGTGACTTACAAACTGGACATTCAGCTCAGTCTCAAAGCCACAGACGTGGCAACTGCAAGAGGAAGAGGCAATCAGGATTGCAAGCATGTAACTTCAAACTATTTAGCAAATTGCCCTTTATGGCTAATTATTTAGGCTGTTTAATTGTCTGTTTCAAGGCAATTTTGATGCAAAACCAGGGCATTTTCATCCTGCCCCTACAGTATGTATCAAAGCATTTTGCTCCAAGTTTGCCCCATCTACCCAAGTTTGCTTGGGGAGAAGTTACATGGTGCACATCTAATAATGAGATGCATCTCATTCGTCTGTGTGCACCATCCTTTTTCCATTTTATCGCCCGCCCCCCCTCCAAGTTCTCCATATCTGAAGTGGCGTAAGTTTAAACTTCCTCATCAGATGTACAAAACTGTTCATACATATGCCACAGCTCTACTCCCAGAAAATGGAGCAGTGTTTCTAAACACACTTTTCTCTACGTTGATAAATAGACCCCTTGCAAGGAAAGATGGGCAGAAAAAAATGACACCTGAATATGCCGTAAAGAATTTGACTGCTCATTTCAGCGATTGAATATTATGAAGTGGAAAACGCGGTGCCAAGGATTCTCTGTAAATATGCCAAAAAGGGGTCAACTAATTCCTTAATGTTTTTCACAGCTTGTGTAACTCAACCTTCAAAAGTACCATCCATGGAACACAATGCTGTATAACAGAATTATTTTGCACTATCTTGTTAACCCCTCCAGTGCTGGCACTTTGCTCCACAA
>WSYH01001424.1:0-10000 GCA_036426205.1 Ascaphus truei
CACAGACATGTTTCAACCTTGATGGGTATCATCAGTGTGAGGTTGGTCTTAATGGCAAAGCAGGTTTGAGACTAGACTAGGTAATCACCACTACTATTAAGGTTATGGTGGGTAAAAAAAGTGACAAAAACCCTCCACAGTAAAGCATAAAGCAACTGTAAATATTACTGTATGTTCATTTGCATGTCTTAGACAGGTCTGCAACCCTGTCTTTCCCCATTGTCACCCAGCATACAGCGCTTCCACTGCAGCAAGGGATTCTGGGAAATGACATGCAAATGAGCACTCAGTGCCACCTTTTGTCTCAAGCTCGTATTACACAAGCCAATCCTCAAGCCAATGCATGCTGCTTTAAACACAGCTTTTAGACAGAGGCTGGGATGAGATGCAAAGCCATTAAACCCACTCACAGACATGTTTCAACCTTGATGGGTATCATCAGTGTGAGGTTGGTCTTAATGGCAAAGCAGGTTTGAGACTAGACTAGGTAATCACCACTACTATTAAGGTTATGGTGGGTAAAAAAAGTGACAAAAACCCTCCACAGTAAAGCATAAAGCAACTGTAAATATTACTGTATGTTCATTTGCATGTCTTAGACAGGTCTGCAACCCGGCCTTTCCCCATTGTCACCCAGCATACAGCGCTTCCACTGCAGCATATATATATATGTATATATATATTGGAAAAAGAAAAAAGTGCAATCCTATATAGCTGTTAAAAATCTGGATAATTTATTTTAAAGCAAGAAAAGCTTGGTTGCTGGACATACCATACACATAACACAATGCATATGATAAAACACAACAGAGGAATAGCATAGAATGAGGAGAGATAAAAATGGTGTATATTCCAAAAAAATATCCAATAGATCTATTGTGAAGGAGTGACAGATGCTGCAGATGATAAATCACTTGCATTCGTTGCCAATATGTGTAGCAACAAATGAGGAGTAATAGATAGCCGTATACCGTGTGGATCGGTATAGGTAAATAAAGTTGCAGTAGCAGGCTGATAGGTGTCTTCCGTGAATAAGGATAACTGGATGACAACAGATATTGGCACAAAGGGGATAAAGGAACGGTCTCACCAGATAGTGTATCTGCGATGAACCCCGAGGGGTCCCTGCGTCCCTCCGTCAGCTGCACCAGCGATAACATGCTTTAGGTGACCACGTGATGATGTATCGCTGATGTATCAGGAAAATGCCAGATTCAGCTACATAGAAACCAAAACTGCAGACTTCCACTTTGTTTAACCGGCAAGAACTTGAATTGTTCTCTCCGCTCGTTACTCAGCCCTCCTCCCACAAACAGCTGTTGGACACAGTGACGTAAACCAACGCGTTTCGTCAGCTGTTGCGCCGACTTCTTCAAGGGTGTGTCCTAGGGAGTTGGTGATGAGCCTTTATAGGGCTAATTCAACCCTGATTGGTCAATTGAAAAATTGGGAAACGTATATAACTATTATTCTTCAACAGGAATGCATTAAAAGGAGTCCAATATGAATGTTTGAAGTAGACCGAAGTATACCACAAGAGACTTAATGAATTATGAAATATAACTAAATAAAATAAATGTAATTATATAAAATATATAAAATAGTCATAGGATCATCTTTAAAACAATATTCAAAATGTGTATTAAACTTAAAAAGCATATATTAAATTAGAAAAAGAAAATAATAATGTGTAACATAATATAAGTGATCTTGTGAATGACAAAATAAAATCTACATAACTGAAAATATATATATAAATATTTAGAAATAAATCATTTTCTAATAAAAATAAATCCATAAGCATAAAAATAATAAACGTAAACACTTGTAAATAAAAAGTGACAAATTCCACTAACATATAGACATACATCCACATACATAATAAATACATGCATGGATGTATATACACATGTACATACTGGATAAACTAACCAAACACAGACGTGATTGAATAAACAATACATAGTGTTTACATTTATTTTTATGTTTATGGATTTATTTTGATTAGAAAATGATTTATTTATTTATAAATGTTTTTTTTTATATATATATATATATATATGTTCATATATGTATATTTTATTTTGTCATTCACAAGATCATTTATATTATGTTACACATTATTATTTTCTTTTTCTAATTTAATATACTGTATGCTTTTTAAGTTTCAAATAACAAGACACCTATCAGCCTGCTACTGCAACTGTATTTACCTATACGGATCCACATTATACGGCTATCTATTACTCCTCATTTGTTGCTACATATATTGGCAACGAATGCAAGTGATTTATCATCTGCAGCATCTGTCACTCCTTCACAATAGATCTACTGGACTTTTTTTGGAATATACACCATTTTTATCTCTCCTCATTCTATGTTATTCCTTTGTTGTGTTTTATCATATGCATTGTGTTTGTTTTTATGTGTATGTCCAGCAACCAAGCTTTTCTTGCTTTAAAATAAATTATCCAGATTTTTGACAGTTATATAGGATTGCGCTTTTTTTCTTTTTCCAATTCACTTAGGATAAGCATATTCTCATTAGAGCTGCATCCTATATGCCTTTTTTCCTTGATCACTACCTGATATTCATTTATATATTTCACTATATTATATTTATCCACACTTATATATATTTCACCTTTGTGCTAGTCCTAGCGCTGATTTGTTTTACAGTGTATATATATATATATATATATATATATATATAAAATGATAGCTAATATGTGTAGGATGGATGATACAATTTTAGATGTGGAAGACATATAACAACCTCCAAAAATAATTTTAAGGGGCTTTGACAGATTAATAAAACATCTCTATCTGATATATACTTAAAAAATATTTGCAATGCATATAGAGAGATGATGCATGAGGAACACATCGAAAAAAGAGACAAAAGATGCATTTAGTAAATGAGTACATATGAAAATATGATCATAAATATATGTATAAGTTAAAATACCAAAAAAATTATACAAAATACATAAATAGATATCTAACATTATATATAATATAATCTAAATGTTGGCAAACCTAATATTAGATGGTAGAATACAATATTCCTATGATATAAAAGTGTATCAAAGGGTTCATAATCCCCACACTTCCACATCGTGTTGAGCAACATCATCCATTAAGGAGAGGATCAAATAGGATTACCCCATTACACATCTTGCCACCGTTTGGGGGTTGCATGATTTCATTGTGAAAATGTGAGTTTACATTCTAAAGAACACTTCATCACAGAAAAACACTCCCACTGTTGAAAACTTTATTGCGCTATAGTATATTTTTATTTATTTTTTATTTATTTTATTTTTTCATATATCTAGCACAGCGGTATGCAAACTGGGGGTCACGCCCCCCTGGGGGGGCGCAAGATTGTTTAGGGGGGCACAGGCGGCAGGGGCGATTCTGCCAGAAGCAGAGAGAAAAGCAGTCAGTAGCTGCAATTTTCCTTCAGCCATTAGGTGGCGCTGTGCTGCACAGCTCATGCAGCACAGGCTTTGCCTTGCTGAACGCAGCATGATAAGGTGAGTGTGTGAGTGTGTGTGTGTGAGTGTGGGTCATGGAGAGGGGAGTCAAAGAGAGACATGGAGAGGGGGGTCAAAGAGAGACATGGAGAGGTGGGAGTGGGGTCAAAGAGAGACCTGGAGAGGTGGGAGGGGGTCAAAGAGAGACATGGGGTGGGGGGTCAAAGAGAGACATGGGGAGGGGGGTGAAAGAGACATGGAGTGGTGGGAGGTGGGTGAAAGAGAAACATGGAGAGGTGGGAGGTGGGTGAAAGAGAGACATGGAGAGGTGTGAGTGGGTGAAACTGTGACATGGGGGTGAGAGACATATTGGGGGGAGGGGGAGAGAAAGACACTAAGCGGAAGGGGAGACATCCTGGGGGAAGGTGAGAGAAACACTGGAGGGAAAGGACACACACACACACACACGTCTTGTATTCTCTCGCTTGCTCCATTTTCTCAACACCTATTCTCTCCTAGACACTCTACAATCTGGCTTCCGCACTGCTCACTCCATGGAAACAGCCCTCACTAAAATAACTGATGACCTCCATGCTGCCAAAGACAGAGGTCATTACACTCTGCTGATATTACTCGACCTCTCTGCAGCATGACACCGTGGACCACCCTCTTCTCCTTCACATTCTCCATACTCTTGGTATTCGGAACAAAGCTCTATCCTGGATCTCATCCTACCTCTCCCATCGTACTTTCAGTGTCTCTTCTGCTAACACCTCCTCCTCCTCTATTGATCTCTCTGTGGGGGTACCCCAGGGCTCTGTCCTGGAACCTCTTCTCTTTTCTCTGTATACACTCTCTCTAGGTGACTTAATAACATCTTTTGGGTTTAATTATCACCTCTATGCTGACGACACACAAATATACTTTTCAACACCTGACCTTACACCTGCTGTACAAACCAAAGTTTCTGAATGTCTCTCTGCTATATCATCCTGGATGGCCCTCCGCCGCCTTAAACTCAACATGGCTAAAACAGAGCTCCTCATACTTCCTCCCAAACCTGGCCCTACTACCTCCTTCCACATTACTGTTGGAACTACAATCATTCACCCAGTAGCCCAAGCACGCTGCCTAGGGGTCACACTCGACTCCTCTCTCACATTCGCCACTCACATTAAAACCATTTCTAAAACCTGTCGCTTTTACATCCGCAATATAACAAAGATACGCCCTTTCCTCTGTTGCTCGACTGCTAAAACTCTGACAGGCCCTCATTCTCTCCCGTCTTGATTACTGTAACCTCCTGCTGTCCGGCCTTCCTGTCTCTCACCTGTCTCCCCTACAATCTATCCTAAACGCTGCTGCCAGAATCACTCTACTCTTTCCTAGATCTGTCTCAGCATCTCCCCTCATGAAATCCCTCTCCTGGCTTCCGATCAAATCTCGCATCTCACACTCCATTCTTCTCCTCACTTTTAAAGCTTAACACTCTTCTGCCCCTCCTTACATCTCAGCCCTAATTTCTCGTTATGCACCACCCAGACTCTTGCGTTCTTCTCATGGATGTCTTCTTTCTACCCCCTTTGTATCTAAAGCCCTCTCCCGCCCTAAACCTTTTTCATTGACTGCCCCACACCTCTGGAATGCCCTTCCCCTCAGTACCCGACTCGCACCCTCTCTATCCACCTTTAAGACCCACCTTAAGACACACTTGCTTAAAGAAGCATATGAATAGCACTGTGAATATTCTGAACACATGATACATAAAGCTTGGCCCCCTGCAGACGCACTTACCAGAACTCCCTCCTACTGTCTCTGTACGTTCTCCCAAGCTACCAATTAGACTGTAAGCTCCTCGGAGCAGGGACACCTCTTCCTTAATGTTACTTTTATATCTGATGCACTTATTCCCATGATCTGTTATTTATATTATCTGTTATTTACTTGATTACCACATGTATTACTAATGTGAAGCGCTATGTACATTAATGGTGCTATATAAATAAAGACATACAATACAATACAATACACACACTGAGGGAGAGAAAGAGAGAGACACTGGTGGGAGGAAGAGACACAATGGCTGATGGGAGAGAGAGACACTGGGGGAGGGAGAGAGACACTGGGGGAGGGAGAGAGAGATACTGGGGGATGGAGGGAGAGATACTGGGGGAGGGAGAGAGACTGGGGGTGAGGGAGACACTAGGGGGAGGGAGAAAGAGACACACACGGGAGAGGGAGAGAGAGTGGGGGAGGGATAGAGAGACACTGGACTGGGAGTGAGAAACACTGGGAGAAGGAAACACTGGGGGAGAGGAGAGTAAGACTGTGGAAGAGGAGAGAGAGTTCCTTATGTGGTAGGGAGAGAGATTAATAATACTGCATAAATAGGGACGCTATTAGACAAATATCATAATATTTCTTTTTAAGTGATGTAATTTGTGTTATAAATACTTTTTATGGTGTTCCGGTTTTTACTTTTGAAAGTCTGGTCACCCTAGCTGGCGGCCAACATCATGGTGCGTGCGGGGGCTGCGGAGGTAAGGCGGCTGAAGAGAATTGGCTCCAAAGAGGCCGGGGTGGAGCACACTCCAGCGCAGTGACATCAAATGCGCTGCAAGTCTGGCCGACACCGTGGAGTGAATGATGTTGCAACTGCACGCTTTGCTGTGCCTGCTGCTGCTGGGGGAGAGGGGAGGGAAATTCCGGCGGGGGTGGAGGTGGTTCCCCTTTTAGACCAATGAGCTGCACACCCACTGGTAGCTGGGCCTTCCAGCACCTGGAGGAGCTGGAGCCGGCCCCGCCCTGCCTCATGATAACCTATCACCAGGGAGCTCCAGCAGGACCAAGAAGAGATCAACGAAGCGACCCCCCACCCCCCAGCTAAACGGATAGATGAAGGTCAGGCAGAGATGGCAGAATTGAGGGGCTTGGGAGGAGGATGAGTTTTGGGGGTGTGACAGGTCTGCAGTGCAGCAATGACCAGGTTAACATTCAGCTGGGAAGGTCTTGTCAATTAGTCTGGTCCCAGCTGCCTCATCAAGGAGCTTTAAAAACCCCAGCCTGTACACACATGTAGCCTGTCTGAACCAGTGAGATACTGACATGCTGAGGGAGAACTACTGCTAAGGTCTGTCTTCACTATGCTATTTTGATGTTTTGTTAAGCTGGAATCTGAACAGCCCTTGTTGGGAAAAGGGCCAAGCCCGCTCAGGACTTATTTTCTGTTTGTTCTATATGCTGAAAAGAAGCTGTTTTGTTTTTGTGTGCCATATTTTTAAGGCTCAATAAATAAGCCTTTTCAAGAAACCCACTTGTGGTTGCATGTACCCTGCAACAGGGGGGCTGAGGGTTATTCTTTGGGTCAGGGGGGTCACTTGGGAGTATTGATCAGCATGGGTGATCCAACAGTACCCCCCTTGAGTTTAGTTATGGTGATCCCTGATCCCTGGGCAACATTTAAAACGGGAATAAATAAATAATAGATAATACTGGTAGGTAGGAGTGGATGACAATGGGAGAAGGAAAAAGGGGAGGAAGGGGGGAGAGGGAAGGGAGGTAGCAAAGAGGTGTATGAATGCCCCCTCAAATGGATTGCCTTTGTGCACCAGAAAAAAAAACATATTACTAGATGCCAGCAAACCATAAAATAATCAGTGATCCAATACTACTATACTACCTGCAGCCCAAGCGATTTGTGAACTTGGCTGCAGGAGATTGTAGACGGGTGGCGTATGCGTCACAAAGCAGGTTCGCCCTTATTGGCTGAACTAGCTCACGTGCGCTGACATCATGTGATTTTGATTACATCAGGGGGGGGGGGGGCGAGAAAGTTCATGGATGAAAAGAGGTTCTGGCATAAAAAGTTTGCTCACCCCTGTTCTAACATTCTGATTTGCGCTCCCCAACTGCCTACGAATGTAATACAAGAGGGAACACTGCGGACCGTTCCTCAAGGGGTTTTTGAGCAGCATTTATTTACATTTTTGTCAACACTTTTTTGCACATTTGTTGTCACTTTTATTATATGTATTATATGTATTATATGTATTTATGTATATATCACGTTTTTCACTTTAATTATTTTGAACATTCACTGACATCACCTCCTTCTTTGAGCGCTTTTTTCATTTTCTAGCAATGCACTTACTGGTCACCAGGTTTAGTGGCTGCACCTTAAAATAGAGGAGGAGGGGAATACCCCTAATGTTTTCAATAGAAGAATGTCTAGAAAAAGCAGATTGGGTTCATGTGTTTCAGATAATGATGATATATGAGATAATTCTGTCCCCAAAATAGAAGATGTCATTGATGTAGAATTCCAGAAATTAGAAAGATTATTAGTGAAAGACACAAGGAAATTATGGGATCTGGTTTTCTTGGAGAAATATCTCAGAGAAAACAAAATCCCCAGGGGGTTAAGATTGATGAAAACCCTCACTTGTGATACAGTATAGAAGATGAAGCCTTTTTACTCCAGTGGCATAAAATTCTTGATGAATGCTCTAGCAATCTAATGCGTTTAATAATTTCCCAACATAAATTACATTTGAACAAATTAGATGAAGAGATAAATAAAATGAAAAAAAAAAACTAGAACCTCATGAAAAAACTAATCATTTTTTTAAAAAAATTATGCGGAATTAAAGAAAAAAAATTGATGATTTGGAAACAGAAATTATTACAGGGAAAAGGAAAAAGTTTTTTTTTGCGATGATGAGGATTACTCCAAAGGAGTTAAAAAAAAGTTGGAACAAAAATACATTTCAAAATGATGGACATACAGACGGACAACAAAAAAACTATGGGAAATATAATACTAAATATATACCTAAGTCAGAAAGACGTTACAGGGATACCCCGGTTTAAGTACACTCACTTTAAGTACACTCGCGAGTAAGTACATCTCGCTCAATAGACAAACGGCAGCTCACGCATGCGCCAGTCAGCACATCCTGAACAGCAATACCGGCTCCCTACCTGTACCGAAGCTGTGTGCAAGCGGGGAGACTATAGAGCCTGTTACACATGAGTTATTTACAGCAGTAATGCACGTATATGATGATTGCAGTTCAGTACATGCAACGATAAGTGGGAAAAAGGTAGTGCTTCACTTTAAGTACATTTTCGCTTTACATACATGCTGCGGTCCCATTGCGTACGTTAATGTGGGGTATGCCTGTATAGTATTTCTTATGCATAAAAATCTGATGTGGGGAAGAAAGATAGATCAAAATCACCTAAAAGATCTGAAAGAAAGTCCAAAATCTAATGATCACCAATTGAATGTAGAGAGAATCATAGGAGAGTAAGATTTGAGGATTTAAAACATTAAAAAGAGACATCTCATTATGGCTCAGATAGAGGAAGAGAGAAAGAAAAGTCATATGCTAATGCAGAAAGTTCAGAAGCAGTTGGTAGGGCAAGAAGTAAAGAAAAATCTAATATTATTTTTTTAGAGCAGACAATTTCTTTTAATTTATGGGAGACACAGAACAAATTTGCCCCACTAGCAGAGAAAGAAACACATTTGGGAAGTTGAAGAAAGAGATTCAGAGGAAAAAGAGGAAGCATCAAGAGGAAAAATAATGAAATTGTCAGGTGGCGGATAAATAATTAGAAAAAAAAGTTTTTTTAATATAAGCAAAAAGGTTTTAAGCGATACAAAAGAAGATGTGATAGCTAAGGGACTCACTTTTGATTCTACCATGGGCCCTAATAATTTTAATCTGTTTATCGATGCCTATACGTTTTTAAGGAAGTTAACTATTAAAAGACATTTCTTTTATCCAGAACTGTAGAAAACAGTATTATTAAAAATGCTGATGAAAAAGGTCAAGAGAAATATTTATACATTCCAACATTCTAATTTGAGACCGAACTCTACTTTTTATCCTGATGTGACCTTGGGCAAGTCACTTTATCTCCCTGTGCCTCAGGCACCAAAAACATAGGTACTAAGCTCCATGGGGCAGGGACCAGTGCCTGCAAAATGTATCTGTGACGCGCTAGGTAAAAACTAGCAGCGCTATACAAGAACATATTATTATTATTTTCCAAGTTTTTCAAAAGGACACCACCTAAAAGTATTTTTTCAGCTAATTAGCAAAGATTTTTAAGACATAGCAAAACAAATTTAAAAATAATCTTACAAAAATGGAAACAGAAGCCATAAAACAATTAGCAGAAGATAAAGACATAATAATAGAACAAGCAGATAAGGGGGGAGGGGGGTTAGTAATAATGGACAGAGATCTAGGAAGAATCCTGAAGACATATGTCAAATTGTCCAAAGATCCTTCCAAGGAATTTCTTATTGAAATTGGGAATTTCCTCCAGAAAGGTAAAGAGAAGGGCATTTTAAAAGAAGAATTCAAATATTTAAGAAATGAAAATCCGATAATTCCTATTTTTATTTTTTGCCAAAAATGCACAAAGATCTAAAAAAAACAACCCAGGTAGACGATTAAATTGGGAATAAATTCTATGACTTCAAACTTGTCCGATTATATAGATTAATT
>WSYH01001424.1:12500-57500 GCA_036426205.1 Ascaphus truei
GAGAGTGAAGGTCGAGAGAGCAGGTCTGAGCTGAAGAGAGGTCGGTCTGAGAGAGAGAGAGGAGGGTCTGAGAGAGAGAGAGTGGGTCTGAGAGAGAGAGGCAGATGAGGGTCTGGAGAAGCAGGGAGTCTGAGAGATTGAGAGATTGCGATCTGAGAGAAATGAGATCAGAGAGATCTAGTGAGAGTGTGTTAGTGTCTGAGAGAGACACCACCTGCGCACTGCAACTGTTAGGTATGTATACACCTTGTTTTACTTTGGGCGCCGCGGAAAAATCCTGATCGCCTTGGGGAGCCTTGAAAAAATTCTGATTGCTTTGGGGACCTGAACCGAAAAAGTTTGGGAACCACTGATATATGATGCAGCCACCAGTATCCGATCACTTGCCTGGGTAAAAACTAAGGCATCTCACAGTGAATGCCTCAACATGCCAAACATTTCTGTGAGATTCCTAATGGCCCACGGATTAACACAGCAGGGTCCCTGTAGTCCCATCATTTGAATGGGACTGCAGGGATTCCCCGCTGTGTTAATCCGATGGGCCATTAGGAATCTCAAAGAAATGTTAAGGCATTTACAGTGAGAATGCCCCAGATTTTCCAAGGCAAGTGATCTAATACTGGTGGCTGCATCTTTACGGAAGGGAGAAGAACAAGACTTGAATAGATTTACTTCTGTATATATTCAAAATGATCACAATCTAAATTCACCTCACAGAAGAGCAAAAAAGAGATTTAATTTTGGAGCTCAGTGATTTACATGGAGGAGGAACAAATACAGACAAAAACTTTTTTTTTTTTAAGTTGGTGGAAATAATTATAATCAAATACCATTTGCAACTATCCAAGATGGATATTCAATATACAATATGGACATCGGTGAAGAATTAAAAGGAACTGTTGTCTGAAAACACCATCTTTGAAAAATAGTCTGAAATCCTAATTCGAAATTCAGAAAATGAATATAAGGAAAGTACTATCAGAGAAGCGGGTCGCTAAAACTAAAAATTTAGATAGAAAATTACAGTATTTCCATCGATTGTAAAACGCAGTTTTTTTCCCTTTTTCACGTGGTTGAAATAGGACTGCGTCTTACAATCGATGTATCTGAAAAAAAAAACAGCCAGGGGGTTGCTGCTGTAGATGCCTGCCGGGTTTTCTGTGTGCAGCAAACATTCTGCGATCACTGCCCCCCCTCCACCCACTCGTGCAAAGATATGCTGCAGACCGGCCGGGACTTCTATATTCAGCAAACAGCATGTTGCGATCACAGCCTCCCCCTCCTCAGCGAGATCACGCCCCCCCTCCCCTCCGTGCAGATCATGCCCCTTCCCTCCTCCATGAGGTGCAGAGAGATCAGCCCCTCCCCCCTCCATGAGGTGCAGAGAGTTATGCCCCTCCCCCTACATGAGGTGCAGAGTTCAGTGGAGATTCTGGCACAGGGTTGTCTTCACAGCAGCCCCCCCTCCCCCTGTCAAATCTCTGTGTGAGCTACATGTGCAGAAGGAGGTGTTTGTGTGTGTGTTTGGTGTGTGTTGGGTGTGTGTGTGTTTGTGTGTGTGTGTGTGGTGTGTGTGTGTTTTTTGGTGTGTGTGTGTGTGTGTGTGTGTGTGTGTGTGTGTGTGGTGGTGTTGTTTGTATATGACCTCTCTGTGTGTGTGTCTGTCTTTCTGTCTCTGTGTCCTTCCATTCTCTGCCTCTGCCCTTCCATTCTCTCCCTCTCCCCCCCTCCCCCGCCCTCTTCCGTGTTCCCCCCCTTCCCTCCTATCCTCCTGTCCCCTTTCCCTCACCCCCCTCCCCCCCTTCCCTCCAATCCCGTGCCCCCCCCCCTCCTCCTCCCTTTCCCCCCTTCCCTCCTATCCCTCTCCTCTCCTTCCCTCCTATCCCTCTCCCTCCCTCCCTCCTCTCCCCCTTCCTCCTATCCCTTCCCCCCTTCCTCTATCCCTCTTCCCCCTCTTCCCTCCTTCCATCTCCTCCCTTCCCTCCTATCCTTCTCCCCCACTTTCTCCCTCCTATCCCTCTCCCCTCCTTCCCCATCCCCTCCCCCTCCCTCTCCATCCCCTCCCCCTGCCCTCCTACCCTCCCCCCTTCCCTCCATCCCTCGTTTCCCCCTTCCCTCCTCCCCTCCTCCCCCTCCCTCCATCTCTCCCCCGCTCCCTCCACCCTTCCCCCTCCCTCCCCTCCCTCCTTCCCTCTCCCCCCCGTCCCCCCCATCCCTCGTCCCCCCATTACACCTATCCCTGTCCCCACCATCCCTCCTATCCCTCCACCTTCCCCTATCCCTCCCTTCCCCTCTCCCCCTTCTATTCCTTCCCCCCTTCCCTCCTATTCCTTTCCCACCTTCCCTCTATCCCTCTCCCCCTTCCCTCCTATCCCCTCCCCCCCCCTCCCTCCTCTCCCCTCCCCCCTTCCCCTCCTATCCCCTCTCCCCCTTCCCTCCTATCCCTCTCCCCCCCTTCCCTCCTCATCCCTCTCGCCCCTTCACCTCCTCTCCCTCTTGCCCTTCCCTCCTATCCCCCCCACCCTTGACTCCTCTCCCTGTCCCCCCTCTCCCTCCTATCCCTCTCTCCCCTTCCCTCTCTTCCTCCCCCCCTCCCCTCCGACCCCCTTCCCCTCTTCCCCTCCCCGTATCCCCTCCCCATTCCTTTCCCCCCTTCCCTCTATCCCTATCCCCCTTCCCCTCCCTCCCTCTCCCCTTCCCCCGCTCTTCCCTCTCCTCCCCCCTTATCTCCCTCCTCTCCCTCTCCCCTCCCTCCTCCCCCCTCTCCCCTTCCCCCTCTCCCTCTGCCCCCTTCTTCCTCTCCCTCTTCCCCCTTCCCTCCTCTCGCCTCCCTCCCCCTTTCCCTGCCCCCTCTCCTCTCCCTCTCTCCCCTTCCCCCTCCCCCCCTCCCTTCCCCCTCTTTGTCTTCCCCTTTATCCGTTCCGTTCGCCGACCTCCTCCCCTTTCCACCTCTCCCTCCCCCTTCCCGCTTCTATCGTGCCCATCTCCCTTCCCTCCTCCTCCCTCTTCCACTCCTCCCTCCTCTCGCCTCTTCCCGTCCTTCCCATCGCTCCCCCTCGTTCTCCCCTCCGTCCTCTCCCTCTCGCCCCTTTCCCCCATCTCCGACATTCGTCTCGCACCCTTGCCCTCCTCCTCCCTTCCCCCCTTCCCTCCTCTCCCTCTCCTTCCCCTCTCTCCTCCCTCCCCCGCCTCTCCTTCCCTCCTCTCCTTCCCCCGGCTCTCCTGCCCTCCCTTCTTGCTCCTTTCTCTCCCCCTCCTCGTTCCCTTCCTCCTCCCCTTTTTCTCCCCCCCCTTGTCCCCTCTCTCCCACCCTTCCCCTTCTCTCCCCCGCCCCTTCCCTCTCATCTCATGATTCTCCATAATTCCCCCCTTCCCCCTCTCTCTCCCCCCAGAAAAAAATCAAGCCAAATCTAAAATAGATTTCCAGATGACATTTATTACTCAATATAATCAAGAGGCAACGAGGATAAAGAATGTGATTTCAAAACATTGGCATATTTTTAAAAAATTATCCAATTTTAGGGAGTAAAGTCCAAGATCATCTACAGATCATTTAAAAAAAAGTCTAGCAACCTAAAGAGCAAGTTGGCACCAAGCACTTTTAAGCCTCGTGATTTAGAGACTAAGGACAACAAGTGGTTAAAATCCCCTATAGGATTTTATAAACATGGAAATTGCAAGGCCTGTGAATTTGGCTCAAAAGAAAAATTGAGTTTCAAATCAAATATAACGAGCAAAATATTTGAAATTACACTGTTTATAAATTTGTAGAATGATCCACATTGTTTATTTATTAGGATGTCCTTGCGGGATGCATTATATTGGTCGCACCACACGTCCACTTAAAGTGAGAGTATTGGAGCATATAGGAAATATTAGACGGAAATTACAAAGCCACAGTGTTCCAAAGCATTTCGAAACACACCATGATAGTAACCCCAGGGGTCTCATGTTCAGAGGTATAGAATACGTCACCCCACATTGAAGGGGAGGGAATAGAACATCACTTTTATCACAAAGAGAGACCTGCTGGATTCATAGAATCAAATCTATGAGTCCAGGAGGTCTAAATGTGGACTTGGATATTGCAGCCTTTTTATGAATACATTTTTATGACTAAGTTTTACGAACACTCTTATATCATAGGAATATTTTATTCCACCATCTGATATTAGTTTTTGCCAACCTTTATATTATAGGATATATAATGTTAGATATCTATTTATGTATTTTGTATTATTTTATTGGTATTTTACCTTATACATATATTTATGATGTTTAAGATGTTTTAATCATATTTTCATCTGTACTCATATAGTAAATGTGTCTTTTCTCTCTTTTTTCCAAGTGTTCCCCATGCATCATCTCTCTCTATGCGTTGCGAGTATTTTTTAAGTATATACAGATAGAGAAGTTTTACTAATCCATCACAAACCCTTAAAATTATTTTGGGAGGTTGTGAGATGTCTTCCACATCCCTTAATATATGTTCACATAATCCTTATCATCATGCTTCTTATATAAGCTTTATTTAATTTTGTATCATCCATCTTACTCATATTATCTATTATACTGTATATATTTGCGTCTCTTTTTTAAAGCTTTTAGATAGATTTGCGCCGTTTGTATTATAAGTGCAGTATATTGCCATTGGAATGGGGTATATAGGAGGAGAACGTCTAAGCCAAACCCATGGCTCATGACAGTCATTAACTCCCACCTCCCAACATGGGACACCTATCCCCATTACCCACTATTAATGTCCAACCTTAAAAAGGTAAATTAAGGGCATTAAAAATACAATCTTTATCTGTTTGTAACCCAAGGAAATAAAACCAGACCACCACAAATTGAGCCCCAGTGCTAAACAGCAGCCTAATCCAAGGCCTGATAGCTGTCACCAATCTGAATCCATCCTGTCCCATGATAAATGATCCTCAATGTTCATTGATTCCCTAAAATTGTCTGTAACTTTAATAATAATCCTTATTTATTATTTTCTTCTTCATAACCGGAGCCTTCTTCACAGAGTTCCCTGTGTCAACTGAGTTGGTTTGTGAGAGTGTACCCCTATTTAGGGCTTGTTGCCATAGCATACAACTTGTAAGGGGATCACGTGGTGAAGCATCCAATCAGACTGGTGTTTGTGTTGAATTCTAACAACACTGGTAGCCTCAGGCAGCAATGGTTTTAAAAAAAAATTCTAACATTGGATACTGTAATTAAATCCTTTATGTCACCCTATAGTGGAAAAGTCTTTTTTTCCCAATGCAGATTTTGGGCATTAATGGAGAAAATTATGATATTAACAATGGCAATACAACACCATAATTGCAAAACACCTGTAAACACAGGAGGCCAGTAACTCATGTATATGGTTATATATACACAAGTCTTGGTGTAAGTGTATATGTATATATATATCTATATATATATATATATATATATATAATATATATATATATTATATATACTGATGCAGCGGCCGTTATTCGAAACACTTCACGCGTCATGTACATCGGAATCCCGATTTGAAAACCGCGGGATGAATTCCAGCCTCCCCGCACTAAGAGATGAGCGTGAGTGGAGAGTGCAGAAAAACTAATTTTAGTATCTGGCTATTAAAAACATGAAATTGGCACAGTAGCACAGTAGCACAGTCCTGTACACATACAATTCATCCATTTTATTCCAAACGAAAGAAGAAACAGAATCCATGAAATTCAAACAAAAATCCTCGATAAGCATCAGTATAGCCAAATAAAGAATAGCACATTCACATGTTAGACAGGTCTGCAACCCTGCCTTTCAACACATTATCACCTCGCTTACAGTGCCACTGCAGCAAGGAATTCTGGGAAATGACATGCAAATGAGCACACAATGTGTCACCTTTTACCTGGAATATCCATTACATGTAGCCAATTAAGCTTATGTATCACCGTTCACACAGCTTTTAAACACAGCAGGGGACTACTGTAGCAAAGAAGTTTAAACCACTCACGAAGACATGTTTCAACCTTGATGGGTATCATCGGGGTGAGGTTGGTTTTATACTTGCTTTGAAATATTTATATATGCTCCTAACAACAAAAATCTGCAGCACTCACCAATTCAAAAAATTTAAATTTAATAAAGCAACATAAGCATCAGGAGTAATCATAGGGAAAAAGAAGCTATTTTTGTGCTGTGTTGCTTCATTAAATTTAAATTTTTGAATTGGTGATGATGCTGCAATTTTTGTGTTAGGAGCCTTTCTATTTCTGCTGCTGGATGGTGAGCCTTAGCCGCACTGCGAGCACACGACTGACCAGATAAGTTGATTTCCTTTTATTTCCCTGTTGAGTGCCCTGAACATTTTTTGATATATATATATATTGTGACAGAGTCACTGACTCAGTAGGGGAATAGTGAATGGAGAGACGCTGCAGCTAGTTCACCGAGTGTTAATCTCCTCAGACAGAAGGAAGCACACCTGCAGCCTAATTAAGCAGGAGGCCTGAGAGACTGCAGGTTTTAAAAGCAAAGGAAGTGACACACACAACAGGAGCTTGTTTTTCCACAGGAAGGTGGAGAGAACTCTCCCGGCTTGGAAGCCGTAGCAGCTGCTGCTGCTCTGGTCCCCAGTCCTGCGAGGAGCTTTGCTGCGGGACCAGCTGGGACCCCAACCCAGGATAAAGATACAGATTCTGCGAGGCTGGACAACAGCCTGCTCCCCGGAACCGTTTCCTGTTGCTGTTGGAGCTGAAACAGATAAGACTTTATTCTTATTATGCTTATGGTTATCTGTTTGTGTAGCATTTTGGAGCAGTGAGACCAGATAGCTGGCTGTCCTGTTAGTAAGGGCTCAAGAAGTGAGTTGTGTCCCTAACGGGACTAGGCTTTTAATTTGCAAGAAAGAAGTTTCTTTAAAGGGACAGTGCACCCGTGCTTATTTGGTTGTGGCTAATAAACCACTATGTGTTTAAAGTTTCCCACGTGTTCAGCGTCTTACTGACCCGCCGCGAGGCCGTCCTGCCACAATATATATATATATATATATTATATATATATATATAAAATATTATATATATATATATATACAGTGTTCGGACAAACCTATACATTTGCTCGCCCCAGGCGAGTGGATTTAACATCGTGGCGAGCTCCTATTGGCCCAAGCAGCACACGTTTGGTACTAGGTGGCGAGTAGATTTTTTTGTGTGGCGAGTAGATTTTTTGGTGATTTGTCAACCACTGTATATATATATATATATACATACATCCATACACACACACACACTGGTGTGAAAAAGAAAGTACACCCTCTTTGAATTCGATGGTTTTACATATCAGGACATAATAACAATCATCTGTTCCTTAAAATTAGGTAAATACAACCTCAGATGAACAACAACACATGACATATTACACCGTGTCGTGATTTATTTAACAAAAATAATGCCAAAATAGAGAAGCTATGTGTGAAAAACTAAGTACACCTTATGATTCAATAGCTTGTAGAACCACCTTTAGCAGCAATAACTTGAAGTAATCGTTTTCTGTATGACTTTATCAGTCTCTCACATCATTGTGGAGGAATTTTGGCCCACTCTTCTTTACAAAGTTGCTTCAGTTCATTGAGGTTTGTGTGCATTTGTTTATGCACAGCTCTCTTAAGGTCCAGCCACAGCATTTCAATCAGGTTGAGGTCTTGACTTTGACCGGTCCATTGCAACACCTCGATTCTTTTCTTTTTCAACCATTTTGTTGTAGATTTGCTGGTGTGCTTGGGATCATTGTCCTGTTGCATGACCCAATTTCGGCCAAGCTTTAGCTGGCGGAGAGATGGCCTTACATTTGACTAGAATACTTTGGTATACAGAGGAGTTCATGGTCGACTCAATGACTGCAAGGTTCCCAGGTCCTGTGGCTACAAAACAAGCCCAAATCATCACCCCTCCACCACCGTGCTTGACAGTTGGTATGAGGTGTTTGTGCTGATATGCTGTGTTTGGTTTTCACCAAATGTAGCGCTGTGCATTTTGGCCAAACATCTCCACTTTGGTCTCGTCTGTCCAAAGGACATTGTTCCAGAAGTCTTGTGGTTTGTTTAGATGCAAACCTAAGCCTAACTTTGCAAACCTAAGCCATGCTGCCATGTTCTTTTTAGAGAGAAGAGGCTTTCTCCTGGCAATCCTTCCAAACAAACCATACTTGTTCAGTCTTTTTCTAATTGTACTGTCATGAACTTTAACATTTAACATGCTAACTGAGGCCTGTCGAGTCTGAGATGTAACTCTTGTTTTTTTTGCAATTTCTCTGAGTGCCCTGAACGTTTGGTCTGACGGTCTGACCTTGGGGTGAATTTGCTGGGACGTCCACTCTTGGGAAGATTGGCAACTGTCTTGAATGTTTTCCAGTTTTGAATAATATTTCTCACTGTAGAATGATGGACTTTAATTTGTTTGGAAATGGCCCATAACCCTTTCCAGATTGATGGGCAGCAACAATTGCTTCTCTAAGATCATTGCTGATGTCTTTCCTCCTTGGCATTGTGTTAATACACCTGAATGCTCCAGACCAGCAAACTGCTAAAACCTCGGCTTTTATAGAGGTGGTCACACTTGCTTAATCAATTAATCAAGGGCATTTGATTAGCAGCTACTTAACATCTTAATTCCTATGGAAGCAGTAAAGGTGTACTTAGTTTTTCACACACAGCTTCTCCATTTTGGCTTTATTTTTGTTAAATAAATCATGACACAGTGTAATATGTCATGTGTTGTTGTTCATCTGAGGTTGTATTTACCTAATTTTAAGACCTGCTAAGGAACAGATGATTGTTATTATGTCCTGATATGTAAAACCATGGAATTCAAAGAGGGTGTACTTTCTTTTTCATACAACTGTATATATATGTGTGTGTGTATTGTGGCAGGACGGCCTCGCGGCGGGGTCAGTAAGACGCTTGACACGATGGGAAACTTTAAACACTAGTGGTTTATTAGCCACAACCAAAATAAGCACGGGTGCACTGTCCCTTTAAGAAACTACTTTCTTGCAAATTAAAGCCTAGTCCCGTTAGGGAAACTAACTCACTTCTTGAGCCCTTACTAACAGGACAGCCAGCTAATCTGGTCATGCCCAAAACATGCTACACAAACGATAACCAATAAGCATAATAAGAATAAAGTCTTATCTGTTTCAGCTCCAAACAGCAAACAGGAACACAGTTCCGGGGAGCAGGCTGTGTCCAGCCTCGCAGCAATCTGTATCTTTATCCTGGGTTGGGGTCCCAGCTGGTCCCAGCAGCAAAGCTCCTCGCAGGACTGGGGACCAGAGCAGCAGCAGCTGCTACGGCTTCCAAGCCGGGAGAGTTCTCTCCACCTTCCTGTGGAAAAACAAGCTCCCTGTGTGTGTGTCACTTCCTGCTTTTAAACCTGCAGTCTCTCAGGCCTCCTGCTTAATTAGGCTGCAGGTGTGCTTCCTTCTGTCTGAGGAGATTAACACTCGGTGAACTAGCTGCAGCGTCTCTCCATTCACTATTCCAGCCTACTGAGTCAGTGACTCTGTCACAATATATATATATATCAAAAAATGTTCAGGGCACTCAACAGGGGAAATAAAAAGGAAATCAACTTATCTGGTCAGTCGTGGTGCTCGCAGTGCGGCTAAGGCTCACCATCCAGCAGCAGAAATAGAAAGGCTCCTAACACAAAAAATTGCAGCACTCACCAATTCAAAAATTTAAATTTAATGAAGCAACACAAGCACAAAATAAGCTTCTTTTTCCCTATGATTACTCCTGATGCTTATGTTGCTTTATTAAATTTAAATTTTTGAATTGGTGAGTGCTGCAGATTTTTTGTGTTAGGAGCATATATAAATATTTCAAAGCAAGTATAAACCAACCTCACCCCGATGATACCCATCAAGGTTGAAACATGTCTGTGAGTGGTTTAAACTTGCTTTGCTACAGTAGTCCCATGCTGTGTTTAAAAGCTGTGTGAACGGTGATACATAAGCTTAAATTGGCTACATGTGAATGGATATTCCAGGTAAAAGGTGACACATTGTGTGCTCATTTGCATGTCATTTCCCAGAATTCCTTGCTGCAGTGGGAGCACTGTAAGCGAGGTGATAATGGTTGAAAGGCAGGGTTGCAGACCTGTCTAAGACATGTGAATGTGCTATTCTTTATTGGCTATACTGATGCTTATCGAGGATTTTTTGTTTGAATTTCATGGATTCTGTTTCTTCGTTTGGAATAAAATGGATGAATTGTAATGTGTACAGGACTGTGCTACTGTGCTACTGTGCCAATTTCATGTTTTTAATAGCCAGAATACTAAAATTAGTTTTTCTGCACTCTCCACGCTCACATCTTAGTGCGGGGAGGCTGGAATTCATCCCGCGGTTTCAAATCGGGATTCCGATGTACATGACGCGTGAAGTGTTCGAATAACGGCCGCTGCATCTTTCGTTCCTTGCCCACTCTTCATCTTTGAAGAGCATCTAGGGCTTTGATCTTCCTGTCCATACAATTATTCCGCTAGTGCACCCTCCAGCCCAATTTATAATAGGAGGCTGAGCCGGTACTCCAATCTTGTTTTTTCGACTTGCATATCAATTACTGATATAGCAGATGTTATCACACCCGTTATCACACATTCAAATTCATACCACCAGTAATGTGTTTTCGTACAATTTTGCTTCTCAAAAACCTATCTGTATATAATGGGAAGAGATTCTCCTACAGTATATTGTTTGCATCTCTTTTCAGGATTTATCCCAGCATTGACTTTGTACTCATTATGCACTGACATTTTAGCATTCACAGAGGGCCCTTTAATGATTTTCAGGTACCATGGCAACAAAATGGTTTGTACTGTAATTGCTTTATAGAAAAATAAAACACAGATCAACACTGAAGCTACCAATTGTAAAATTGATACTTTAACATGATGATATTTGTATGTATGTATATCTTTATTAATATAATGCCATTTATGTACATAGCGCTTCACAGCAGTAATACACATGATATAATAATATAACACAGTGGGAATAAGCACTCCAGACATGACAGTAATAATAGGAAAGGGAGTCCATGCCCCGAAGAGCTTACAGTCTATGTGGTAATTAGAGAGACCTTACAGAGACAGTAGGAGGGTGTTATGGTAAGTGCGTCTGCAAGGGGTCGGTGCATCTGAGATGTATAACATCAGCCAGTGGAGCTACCAATAAGCTTTGATAAAGAAATGTTTTTAGATGGGTCTTAAATGTGGAGAGAGAGGGTGCCAGTTGGATATTGAGGAGAAGGACATTCCAGACGTGTGTGTCAGGGAGTGAGAGAGGTTCTAGGTGGGAGAGTGCTTTAGATACAAAAGGGTTTGACAGAACATATCATTGCATAGAATGCAAGTGTCTGGCATGGCGAGAAACTACGGCTGAGAAGTAAGGAGGGGCAGAAGAGTGTATAGCCTTAATAGAATGGAGGAGCAGTTTGTAAGTACTCTAGTATGGGATTTGATATGAAACCAGGAGAAAGATTTCAGCAGGAGAAATGCTGAGCCAGTTTTAGGAGAGAGTAAAGTGATTCTAGCAGCAGCATTAAGGATAGATTATAGGGAAGACATGTGAGAGGCAGGAAGGCCGGTCAGTAGAAGGTTACAATAGTTGAGCCAGGAGAAAATAAAGGCCTGCTTTAGAGTTTTTGCAGTAGAGGGACAGGGGAAAGAGCGTATCTTTGCAATGTTACAGAGGTAAAAACTACAGATTTTAGCTACACTGTGAATGGGATGGGGGAGTCGAGTGTGACTCCTAAGCAGCATGTTTGTGATACTGAGTGTATGATAGTACTGCCAACTGTAACACAGAAGGGAGCAGTAGGGCCAGGCTTGGGAGGAAGTATGAGGTGCTCCGTCTTGGCCATGTTATGTTTGAGTTGGCAGAGGGCCATCCAGGTTGTTATACTGTAGCAGAAAGACATTCGGATACTTTGATCTGCACAACAGCTTTAAAGTCAGGGGTTGAAAGGTAAATTATTGTGTCATTAGCATAGAGGTTATATTTGAACCCTAGAGATGTGATAAGGTCACCTAGAGAGAGTGTATAAAGAGAAAAGAGAAGAGATCCCAGGACAGAGCCCTAGGGTACACCCACAGAGAGATGGAGAGGAGGAGGTGTTGGCAAATGAGACACTGAAAGTACGATGGGAGAGTTAAGAGGAAATGAAGGATAGAGCTCTGTTACGGAAGGTGAATATGAAGTGGAAGAGGTTGGTCCACAGTATCAAAGCCTGCAGAGAGGTTGAGAAATATGAGCAAAGTGTAAGGAGCCTGCTGCAGATGGCCCGTGGAGAACTCAGTGCCTGGAAGGTAGGACAGGGGGTGGGGAGGGGCTAAGGATGCCGGTAGCATCTGGTGGGGGGGTTATGATGCCGGTAGGGCCTGGCAGAGGATGCTGGTAGGGGCGGGGAGGATCAGAGTATGCCGGTAGGGCAGGGCCTGGGTCGCAGAAGATGCCGAGGGGGAGGGGAACGGAGCATGCAGGTAGTGCCGGGGTCAGAGGATGCCGGTAGGGCCTGGGGGGGGGGGGGGTTAGAGGATGCTGGTAGGGCTGGGGTCAGAGGAGGCTGGTATAATCTAGGGGGGTGGGGGAGATCAGAGGTTGCCAGTAGAATCGGTGGAGGGGGGGATAGAGGATGCCTGTAGGTGCCGGGCTTAGAGGATGCCGGCTGGGCCTGGGGGAGGGAGGATAGAGGAGAGATCACTCACAGTGACAACACACAGGGACTCAGGACACTACAGAGACAAACATAGGGTATACTGTACACACACACACAACGGTACAGGGTGATACAGACAGTACAGATAATTATTTACGTGCGCGTGTAGTTGGAATAAGCAGCTGCACAGATGGGAACATTCAAATACGTTTCTCCCGCCTGTGCAGTTGCTTATATTAGCTGCTAGTCTCCACGATGAGGAAGGCCCTGAGTGGCTCTCCTCTTCTAAAGCATTTCAGCAGGGTTTTTTTTCTTGACAGTCATGGGGCCCGGCCGCCGGTCATGTGTTTCTGTCAGTGGCCGGGCCCCCTGACTCACCGGGCCCAGGACACCATTACTGGCTATCCCCCTCTGTCAGCGGCCCTGTACCCATCTGTCTATGCCATCTATGTATCCCTTTACATCTTGGGTCATAGCTTCTGTTTTAGATTATTCTTCTAGGGATTCTTGCATTGAACACAGTAGTTACAATGCAATTAATTTGCTTGTGAACTACACAAATGTGTTTTTATAACTTGGAGGGACGTATAGGATTTTTGTTCTTTATCTTACTCTGAAGGCTTTCAACTGCTGAATCTTTATCACTTTCATCTAGTTTATCTTTTTAACAAGAGGCTGTATTTGTGGTAGTTTGCATTAACAATCTAGTGTCATAAAGTCTGTTCTACAGTATGTCTTCACTAATTCATCAGTTAGTTTCACAATTGTCCCTATTAATACCTCAACATTTTGGGAGACAAATTTTCCAGCCTGAAATAACAACTGAATTACTCTTCCTTTCTTTCTTTTGTTAGCTTTCACTGAGGGAGTCACAGTCATAGCAGATTTCAGATCCTCAATTGAATCATTATCAGCATATTTCCCTGCAAATGGACCTTCATAACTTATAATTAACTCATGTATTAAATAAAAAAATTACTAGGATACCATCCTTTGCTCTGTTCTGACTAGTTGTCTCTCTATTTGGGGAGACTACTTTAGAACATCTTTTAAAAACATTCATATTTACCTACAGTATTCATTCATATTTACCTTATAGTAACCACACATCAACTGGACATCCCCGAAACTCTGGATCCATGATGTAATAGAATTTTAAACAAATTGCAGTCACAGGAACAGCAACCGGACGGAGCCCCCAATATGTCATAGATGCATATTTGCTTCTTAATAAGTTGCTTCCTTAGGTGCTGACACACCCAATGCCACTAGGGGTATACTAGAGATTGTCCAATGCAGCGTAAGGAAAGGCTCGATGATAAATGACCAAAGTACGATTTGCAGTATTGTAAAACATTATTACTTTACTTCAAGAGACACAAGCAGGATGGCAAGAAAGCTATTTCTTCTCTCCTAAATTCAGAGCTTTATTCCTGTACTCAAGGCACAGGGCTAACAGCAAGTTACTGACAAACATATAATTTAGACATTGTATACAGACTGACTACTTTTCTCATCCCATTGTTTTAAGATCCTCAATTAGGGGATTGGAATTTAGTGGACAGATGTTCAGTAATACAGCCATGTGAAAAAGAAAGTTTACCCTCTTTGAATTCCATGGTTTTACATATCAGGACATAATAACAATCATCTGTCCCTTAGCAGGTCTAAAAATTAGGTAAATACAACCTAAGATGAACAACAGCACATGACATATTACACCGTGTCATGATTTATTTAACAAAAATAAAGCCAAAATGGAGAAGCTGTGTGTGAAAAACTAAGTCCACCCTTATTGCTTCCATAGGAATTAAGATGCTAAGTAGCAGACAGGTGCTGCTAATCAAATGCCCTTGATTAATTGATCATCAGCAAGTGTGACCGCCTCTATAAAAGTCGTAGTTTTAGCAGTTTGCTGGTCTGGAGCATTCAGGTGTGTTTTAACACAATGCCAAGGAGGAAAGACATCAGCAATGATCTTAGAGAGGCAATTGTTGCTTCCCATCAATCTGGGAAGGGTTATAAGGCCATTTTCAAACAATTTAAAGTCCATCATTCTACAGTGAGAAAGATTATTCAAAAGTGGAAAACATTCAAGACAGTTGCCAATCTTCCCAAGAGTGGACGTCCCAGCAAATTGACCCCAAGGTCAGACTGTGCAATGCTCAGAGAAATTGCAAAAAAAAAAAGTTACATCTCAGACTCTATAGGCCTCAGTTAGCATGTTAAATGTTAAAGTTCATGACAGTACAATTAGAAAAAGACTGAAAAAGTATGGTTTGTTCAACTGAGGTTGTATTTACCTGATTTTAAGACCTGCTAAGGAACAGATGATTGTTATTATGTCCTGATATGTAAAACCATAGAATTCAAAGAGGGTGTACTTTCTTTTTCACACAACTGTATATATATATATTAATTCAAATAAAAAGATCACTTGTGAGCACATTCACATGTCTTAGACAGGTCTGAAACCCTACCTATCACCTTCCACTGCAGCAGGGGATTCTGGGAAATGACATGCAAATGAACACACTGTCACCTTTTGCCTGAAATCCATTTTTACATGGAACCCTTATAAGCTAATGCTCGCTTTTAACACAGCTTCTAAGCACAGCATGGGAATCAGATGCAAAGCCATGTTTTGTCTATTGTATTGCTCTCTGTTGGCTCTAGTCTATTGACTTCAGTGAGAATTAACCCCCATTTGTTTAACTCTCTCATTCTGCCTGTTTTTTTTTTCAACCCCATAAAGGTCTGATCTAATATGACAATAATAATTTTTTAGTGTTTGTTTTATTGATTTATCTACTATAGTACTGTTTTGTAGGTTAGTGATCTTATTTCTTCGCCTGACATATACGTTTGTTAAAGATTCCTTGACAAAGCGCCTTAGTGTGAAACACGTAGTGTGGGCTGCTTGCCCGTGTATTTCTTTTTTGATCCAATAAATTGCTATAGTTTATTTATCTATGGGAATGCTCTCTCTCTAATCATTTTTTCCGCATGTAAGTAGTGCTCTGCTCTTTCTTCTCCGTTTTTCATAAAGATTCTTACCAGATTTACTGATACATATTTTGCAAAGTATTTAAAATCTTCCCTTCACTTCTAAGTTATGGGAAAAAAAACTGTTTTATTAGTGCATAAATATTATTTGTGATTTGTGTTTCCATCAAAATATTTTTTTCAATGATATACTGTGTCATGATTTTTAATAGGAAATAGCAGAGCCGCTATTTGATCTAAAAGAAGGAATGGACCAGTTGGAGAACAACAAAACTTTGGTATATGTTATATCTACTTTGCTTGCCATTGGAAACTTTCTAAATGGAACAAATGTAAGTTTGTCGTATTTCTTTACTATGGATTACTTTTCACAAATTGCTAGTTTAACCATGTATTGTAGTTTTTTTGTGTTATTAAAATTCAAATTAAATAGTAAAGCCCTCATTCTTAAAGTATATTGTGAAATATAGTTTTCAAAAAAGAGACAAAACAATAACTTTTTATGTTTTAAATTACAGGCCAAAGCTTTTGATCTGAGCTATCTACAAAAGGTTCCTGAAGTAAAGGACACGGTGCACAAACAATCACTGATATATCATCTGTGTACTGTAGTGGTGGAAAAATTCCCAGACAGCACGGATCTTTATTCAGAAATTGGGGCAATTACAAGGTCAGCCAAGGTATTATTAAACCAAAACTCTAGCCATTTGACTTAGATTATATATTTCTACATATATAATTGTTATCATTTTGCTTTAAAGTTGGTATCAAAGTAGAAATGCCGTAATAACAACTAAGCTATTTTTGATAAGTGACTAAGTAGCTTTATTCCCATGAGCCTTGATTTAAAGCAGTGCGTTTTATTGATATATTCAGAAGATGCCCAAATATACAAACGACATACTTTCTGTTTCCAGTAGAGAAAAGAAGAGATCGATGCTGCAGCCACTCAAGAGGACAGGGACTCACCAGGATAGTTTAAAAACAGGAAACATTTATTTAAACTACATGAAGGGAACACTCAAGACAAACGAGAATGAGAAACCTCCTCCCACGCGTTTCGGGCATAGACTGTACTTTCTCAAGGAGTATTACGTTAGCAGTGGGAGGAAGCTATTTAAACCTCCCACAAGCTTGTTAATAGATGCAAAGCACCTGAACTAATTGATGAATAAAAATAACAATTGCAAAGGAAAGAAACAAATGGACATAAAACACATTGAAATGGATATCGATATCAGGATACAAAATAATATAAAAACATATAAATAGATATACTTTAAAGAAGATGTAGTTATAATAAAATACAAGATATATCCATGTTAGAGATTAAATATAGCATGGATCAGACAGATGTTAGTATATTAAGTATCCTAACATCTGAATTGTATAACACAGAAAGTATTAATTCATCATGGTATACAATTGTATCAAAACCATTTAATATAACATTAATGTTGGTCTAAAGAATTTTCATACATGAATAAATCTGTATAAATCTTAATCAGTATAAACTAAGTAATATCAGTGTTGATCAAAGATTTGATCAGAAAGAAACCCTTTATCGTTAGCACTCTAATGTCACACATATTATAATAATGGACACAGTGGTCTCGCAGTGATATACTGCTTGTCTGTCAGGTAATCCCGAATCACCGAGGATATCAAAAAATAATAAAATTTTATTAATTCTACATAGAAAGTTAAAAACACAGATACATTGTTAAAAATCCCTATGTTCATGTGGCTGATATGTACAAGTCAAATAAGGTAAGTACAATTGACTGTTCAATATACTGACATATCTTGACATCCGTTTGACACAGCGGTTAGGTAATTAGTTGATTGTATATAGTATATGTATCACGGAGCAGGTTGGCTAGAATGTTCATGTGGCTGAGATGTACAAGTCAAATAAGGTAAGTACAATTGACTGTTCAATATACTGACATATCTTGACATCCGTTTGACACAGCTGTTAGGTAATTAGTTGATTGTATATAGTATATGTATCACGGAGCAGGTTGGCTAGAATATTATTCATGCATCAAATATCCTTTCTGTAATCTGCCTTAGATTTGTATAACCAAGATATAGGTAGTTGTGTGCACTATGGTATTATTTCTGTTACCATAACAGAAATAATACCATAGTGCACACAACTATTGGTTGGAAGTACAGCCGCACTGTGTAGTCCTGACGTCGGGGCAGGGGCGGGACAGAGGGGCGGAGACCGCAGACCAACGTGGAGACCGCGCACGCGCCACATGTCAAGGCTGGAGGAACAGGAATGCGCCTTGTGCCCAGAGACAGAAAAGGCCGACGGGGCCCGCGCGCCGTGCGTAAGTACTACCGCTAGGTTGCTACTCTTGAGTGCCATGGGGATCAAAAGGGTGAGTAAGGATTAAGGGGGAGAAGCACCAGAACGGTTAATCCTCACAGTACCCCCCCCTCTAGGAGCGATCTCCTGGCGCCTCCATGAAGGCTTCTCTGGAAAATTCAAATGGAAGTTCCTGATCATTCTTGCCGCATGAATCCGATGACTTGGAACCCACGATCTCTCCTCAGGACCGAATCTCTTCCAATGAACGAGATAATGTAAGGAGCCTCGAGAGAATTTGGAATCCAGGATAGCTTGGATTTCGTATTCGGGCTGACCCTGTACCAATACGGAAGTTGTTGGGAGAACGGGAATGGAATGAACGTTCTGGATCACAGGTTTGGGCAAGGACACATGAAAAACTGAGGGAATTCTCATGGACAGAGGTAGAGACAAGCGATAAGCTACTGGATTGATTTTTCCAGAAATAGAAAACGGACCGAGGAATCTAGGAGCAAACTTCATTGACGGAACCTTTAGCCTAATATTTTTTGAAGACAGACAGACTTTGTCACCAGGCTTGAATTTAGCAGCTGGTCTACAATGGCGATCAGCCTGATGTTTTTGTTGCTCGACAGCTGATTTGATGTTCTTTTGGGTCCTTTTCCATAGAACTTGAAGTTTCCTGATCCTGTCGGTGGCGGCTGAGACCCCTGAGGTAGAAAAAGTAAGAGGAAGAGTAGCTGGATGAAATCCGTAATTGATGAAAAAAGGGGAATCAGTGGTAGATTCGCTACGAAGGTTATTGTGTACGAATTCCACCTAAGGAAGGAGGTCCGACCAATCGTCCTGGGAATCAGACACAACGCACAAAATTAATTGCTCTAAAGACTGATTAGTCCTTTCCGTCTGTCCATTAGTTTGCGAGTGATACCTCAAAGAAAAGTGAAGAGATATGCCCAACTGGAGACAAAAAGAGCGCCAAAATTTAGATATAAACTGCGATCCTCTATCAGATACAATCACTGTAGGAACTCCATGTAGGCGAAAGATCTCCTTGATGAATATTTCAGCAAGTTTGGGAGAGCTTGGCAGGCCTTTGAGAGGTACAAAATGTGATTGCTTGGAGAACCGATCTACTGCACCGACACACTTTATTCGAGCAAATACCCAGTATGTACCTGGCAGATACCTGGAATGCGCCGCTCCTCACCTCTGACAAGCCCCGTTGCATTTGCCTTCCCAGCCTGGGTTCATGCCTGGCTGACGGGCGGCTGATCTGTTAAATGATAATAATTAGGATTTAATAGGCTGCAATGCTTCGCGTGTCTACCAGATGGCATAAATTCATGAATTGTAATGCAGTATATATATATACTGTGCAGTATTGCAGCCAGCGGGAATAAAATGCTTCAATCCCTGCCTGGAAAATAACCCAATGCACTCGGGCAGAAAAAAGTCACAAACCTCAATACACCCGGGTATACCCGAATTCGTGGGACTAGCCGAGCTCGAATAAAGTGTGTCGCCAGTGTACTACTACAAGAATAGTGTTCATACCTTTCGAATTAGGTAAATCCACCACAAAATCCATGGATAAGTGTGTCCATGGCCAAACTGGGACAGGTAATGACTGAAGTAGCCCAGCAGGGAGGTTTCTAGAAGTCTTAGTCCTGGCACAAGTTGGGCACGCAAGTACAAAGTCCTTAAAATCCTTCTGCATCCGAGGCCACCAGAAAGTCCGGGAGATGAGATCCAATGTCCTTTTTGCCCCGGGATGACCTGCCGATTTAGAAAAGTGTCCCCATTCCAGGATCTGTTTGCGCAAAGAAGGAGAAGTAAACAGACGACCCTCAGGAACCGTAAGATTATCAGGAATCTGATTTTGCTGAAGGACGATATCCATTAAATCCTCAAAGTTAGTGGAAGAAAGAATGAGTTTGGATGGAAGAATAGACTTGAGTTGATCCTCAGAATTATCCTCAAGCGAAAATTGACAGGACAGAGCATCCGCTTTAACATTTTTAGTACCAGGAAGGTAGGAGATGACAAAGCTGAACCTTCAAAAGAAGAGTGACCATCTGGCTTGGCGGGCTCCCAGACGACGAGCTCCTTCAAAATACAACAAATTATTGTGATCCATAAGAATTGTTATAGGCATCTCTGTTCCTTCTAAAAGGTGTCTCCATTCGTCTAATGCAAGTTTCATGGCCAAAAGTTCACGATTCCCAATATCATAGATGCATCCACCTCGAGGGTAAAGGGGAGCTTAGGATCAAGGTTTACCAGAACCGGGGCAGATACGAACACTTTCTTTAACAGATCAAAAGTTTTAACTGCAGCGGAAGACCAAGACGAGGGATCTGCTCCTTTTTGGGTAAGAGCCGTCAAAGGAGTTACTAAAGAAGAGAAATTCTGAATAAATCTGCGATAATAATTTTAAAACCCCAGGAAGCGCTGTACAGCCTTGAGCGTGCTGGGTTGAGGCCAATCTAGAACTGCTTTGACCGGAGTCCGAAATGATGTATCCTAAGAAAACAGTAGAAGATTGATGAAAGTTAAATTTTTCAAGTTTAGCGAATAAATGATTCTCTCGTAGAAGAAGTAGTACTTGTTTGACGTGTCCTACATGTTCCTCAAGAGACTTAGAAAAAAATTAGATTATCGTCCAAGTACACAATTACAAAGGAATTGAAAAGATCTCTGAATATCTCATTAACAAAATCTTGCAACAAAGCTGAGGCATTACAAAGACCGAAAGGCATGACCATGTACTCGTAGTGTCCATCCCGGGTATTGAATGCAGTTTTCCATTCGTCTCCTTGACGGATTCTGATAAGGTTATACGCACCCCGTAAATCCAATTTGGAGAAGATCTTAGCTCCTTGAAGACGATCAAAAAGTTCAGATATGAGAGGAAGAGGATAACAATTTTTAATAGTAATTTTGTTGAGTCCACGATAATCAATGAATGCACGGCCGCAGAGTCCCATCTTTTTTCTTAGCGAAGAAAAACCCGGCCCCAGCAGGAGATGTGGATTTGCGGATGAAGCCCCTCAGAAGATTCTCAGCGATATATTCTTTCATGGCTTTAGTCTCCAGAATAGACAAAGGATATGAGGCTCCTCTAGGTGGTGTCGTACCTGAAGCAATTCGATGGGACAATCGTAGTGACGATGTGGAGGAAGTATTTCAGACTTGACTTTGTCAAAGACATCCTTGATGTCGATGTATTCCTGCGCCAGCTGTGCCCTTTCTTTGTCTCCTGATACAGTGGTAGCATAAATGCTACTTGAGCCTTCAAGACAATTTTGAACGCAGTATAAACTCCACTGAATAGGTTCCTTGCTCAACCAATCAATCAGTGGATTATGAACCTGTAACCAGGGTAGGCCCAAGATTACTGCAATAGAGGGAGTGTGAATGGCATTCAAAGAAATATCTTCCACATGGTTATTTACAGACCTTAGCGGAATAATCTGGGTCTCCAATAAGATGAATGCAGGCTGAAATGGTCTACCATCAATGGCCTTATAGGCGATAGGGTTCTTCTTGCACACTAAAGGGATCTTGTGGTGATCTGCAAAACTCTGATCCTTTACTTTTGATCAGTAAAGTTGCCCCCGGCACCCGAATCAAGAAAGGCCAATGTGGAGGCAGAGACTCCCTTACCGGACAAAGAGATAGGCACAAGGATCTTTGTGGGATTAGAAGTAGCTATAGTGGAAAGAGAGATCGCTCCCAATGAGACTCTTCTAGGCCTCATGGGAACCATGCGTTTCCCGCCTTGTTGGGGCAAGAGAAAGCAAAATGTCCAGAACCCCCACAATACAGACGAAGTCCAGCATCTATGTAGCGTTGCTTCTCAATGCGCGAGAGCGAAGTGACTCCCAATTGCATCGGTTCAGAAGAATCTGGAGCAGGAAATTCAAACTGACCCACCTGGTTGGGGTTAATCCTGGGGGAAACCGTGCAATGAAGTCATCTCTCAGTCCTTCCCTCCTGAAGGCGATGGTCCACCTTGATGCACACCGCAGTGAGATCCTCCAGATCGGCAGGCCGATCATGAGTCGCAAGTTCATCTTTCACAGTCTCAGACAATCCCTGCCAGAAAGCAGCCGACAAGGATTCTCCATTTCAGTCTATCTCTGCGGCAATAGTCCTAAACTCGAGTGCATAATGAGCAACAGAGCCGTTACTCTGAGAAATAATGAATAGAGCAGAAGCTGCAGATACCTTTTGACCTGGTGTATCGAACACCCTGCGGAATTCCTTAGTAAAAGCTCCAATGCTTTGGGTGAGGCCGGATCTTCGTACCCAGATGGGAGAAGCCGAGGCAAGAGCATCATCAATGAGGAGAGAGATTATATAGGCTACCTTGGAACGGGAAGAAGAAAAGCGGGAAGAATTCATCTCAAACTGAATGAAGCATTGGTTAAGGAAACCCCGACACTCTCACGAGTGTCTCATGGATTTCCCCCATACCTATTGGGCATGGGAAGTCGGGGTTTGGACAGATAAGCAGGCATGAGAGGGGTATTAGTGACCGATTGCATGGGATCCAGATGTGACCCTTGTAGGTGGAGGCATAAGGTACTAAAGTCCTCCCGTAGGGTTCTCAAGTTTTGATCATGAAACTCCCATGTATTTTCAAGACTTGACAGGGCATTGGCGTGCATGCTCAGGACTCTTCCTACCTCAGCTGGGTCGAAATTTGTTTGGCTGAGCATACTGTAATGCGTAGCTCACCACAAACTAGGCGCGACCGCAGGGCTGAGGTAGTGATTGGTATAGAAAGCCGACCACAACCGCGAGGGCGCGTCTAGAGTGTAGGATAGTCTTGCAGGCTAGATCAGGGTAATAGAAGACAGCGTAAACGTGATACTTGCCAGATCTACGAGTGTAGAGTAGCGGATCGTTGGGGTATGTAGCCGGATTCGGGATTGGAGAGAGTAGAGTGGTCGTAGAGCCAAAGCCAGGGTCAGTGTAGGAGAGAGCAGCGTCATCGTAATCCAATGCCAGGGTCAGTGCAGGAGAGAGTAGAGTCGTCGTATCCAATCCAGGGTCAGCATAGGAGAATATCACAAAGTACAAGTTCCAGGCAGGGTCAGGCAGCAAGATGAGGCAGACAGGTACACGATAGTGAGGTTCAGCGTCACACAAACTGGAGTTATGCTCGGCAACGTAAGGGAGTGTAGAGAGGGTATTTAAAGGACCTCCCACCAATGGGAGGCAACCAGGAAGTGGTGCTGCGGTTCTGGATAGGCTGGTGGAGTGCGCAGGTGCGTCCTATTGCACAGCCAATTGCCAGCACACCAGAGTGTGCGTGTGTGCTGCACGCAACCCGCGCATAAAGTTGATTATCTGGTCGCGCGCCGTCATCGTGCGCCACGACACCCACATCAGTACAGAGACGGGACTCGAGGGAACAGAGTTGGAGCGCGGAGCACAGCCGCGCGTGTAGTCCTGACGTCAGGGCGGGACCGAGGGGCGGAGACCGCTGACCGACGGGGAGACCGCGCACCATGAATCAAAGCCGGAGGAACGGGAGCGCTCCCTGTGCCCATTGACGGAAGAGGCCGACGGAACCCACGCATTACCCATGCGCCGCGCGTAACTACCACCGCTAGGTTGCCACTCTTGAGTGGTATGGGGATCAGATGGGCGAGCAAGGATTAAGGGGAAAGAAGCACCAGAACGGCGAATCCTCACACGGACACTGTTAGCAGTCAGGATTCTACACACACGGTTTATCAGGGAATCTCCACACCCTGCTGGGGTGCCTGGAAATTAGAGTTATTCTTCTGCAATCGTGTATTCCCGGACACAAACTGCACGGCTTGACCATTGGCTTTATTCACAAATCTTAAATACCCTTATCGCAGGGAACAGGGGGGTCCTAGCAAAGTCAACCCCTAGCGAAGTCAACAACACACTCACTAGAACATTAACTATTTGAGTGACAGTAACAAAACTCAAACAAGGCAGTCACGGCAAGCTCTCAAAAGGAGGTTGACAGCCTCAGTACGAAGCTCAAAGTCTCTTGGAAAGAGATTTGCAGTCTCTGTGCCGAGCTGATTGTAGAAACAGGTGGAGGAAACCTCCCAACAACAGAGCTCAAAAAAGCATGTGAGTAGGCACTGATGGGTGAATACACATCAAGGTAGGTGTAAACAATCCAGTTTGATTTCATCCATAGTAATCTTGATCCTATTAGGCTATAATGTGGATGGGCTAACCAAGCATAAAAATGGGGATGTCTGAGAAGAACTCCAACGGGATCAACCAAACCCCCAAAGTAGCCTGTAATTATAAAACTCTAGAGCTGGATCATAGCTGGTGTAACGCCTGTATGCCCGCAGACCTGGCCAGTCCCCAGTACTGAGGTGGGTAAGGGTATAATACGCACCCACAGCAGTGAGGGCATGCCCGGAGTGTGGTAAATAGCGTTGCCAGGCCTGGAGAGTAAGGGTTAACGTATACTTGCTGAGTCCGGGGTGCCAGAGGTCGGGGGATAAAGTCCAAGTGCCAGTGTTCAAGAGTTGGAGAGAGCAGCGTAGTGATGTCCGTAAGCCAGGGTTCAAGGGTTGGAGAAAGCAGCGTAGTGATGTCCGTAAGCCAGGGTTCAAGTGCAGGAGAAGGCAGCGTAGTCAAATCCAAAGCAGAGTTCAAGTTCAAACCAAGGGAATACAAACAGGGGCAGGGACAGGAACCAGAGCTGAAACAGACAAGGGAGCTAGGCATAGACACTGCACACACAGGAGCTACAGGAAAGCTATGCAGAGCAATGACTGGAAGCACAGAGTGAGGTTATATAGGAAGGAGGACCAACAGGGATGAGGGGTGGAGCAGAGGCTTGAGTGAGTGTTTGCAGGGATAGGTCTGTGAGAGCAGGGGAGGAGACAGGGAAGTAATCCAGGGAGAGGGAAGGCTTTGATGGCTTCGGGAGACCAAACAGTCAGATCAGCACCTTTCTTGGTCAAGGCAGTGATAGGAAGTGCAATGGTAGAGAAGTTACGGATGAATTTCCGATAGTAATTAGCAAAGCCAAGAAAGCGTTGCACGGCCTTGAGTGAATTCGGCAACGGCCAGTTGAGAACAGACTTCAACTTCTCGGGATCCATGGTAAAGCCTTTGTCAGAGATTATATAGTCTAAGAAGGCTGTGGATGATTGATGGAACAGACATTTCTCCATTTTTGCGTAGAGGCGATTAGCACGAAGCCGAGACAGAACCAGTTTGGTATGGCGAATGTGCTCCTCCAAGTTTTTAGAGAAAATGAGGATGTCGTCCAAATATACGATGACGAACGTTCCCAAAATGTCCCGGAAGATATTATTCATGAATTCTTGGAAAACAGCTGGGGCATTGCACAGGCCGAACGGCATTACTAAATATTCATAATGTCCAGAACGCGTGTTAAACGCGGTTTTCCATTCGTCCCCATCCCTTATCCGAATCAGATTGTAGGCCCCTCTTAAATCGAGTTTGGAGAATATAGAGGCTCCTTGAAGACGGTCGAAGAGTTCGGAAATTAAAGGAAGAGGGTGTCGTTTTTTTACCGTAATTTTGTTGAGCCCATGAAAGTCGATACAGGGCCTTAAAGAGCCATCCTTCTTCTTCACGAAGAAGAAGCCTGCCCCGGCAGAGGAGGTAGAATTCCGGATGAACCCTTTCTCAAGATTCTCCTGGATATATGACGTCATCGCTTCTGTCTCCGGTATAGATAAGGGGTACGACTTAGACTTGGGAGTATGGTTCCAGGATTAAATCAATAGGACAATCGTAAGGGCAATGGGGAGGTAGCACCTCCGCCTGTGTCTTATTGAAGACATCTAAGTACTCGTGGTATACCTTCGGTAAAGCAGAGTGGTTAGATGAGGCAGTATCGAAGCCAGCGAGCATGGCAACAGGAGGGGTAAGCGTCTTCTCTGAGGTAGCGGCCCATTGGATGGGCAAAACATTGGTCCAATCAATACGCGGGTTGTGAAGTTGGAGCCATGGCAATCCCAGAATAACCTGGACAGTGGGGGAGTGGATGACATCGAATACCATTACCTCAGTATGACCATCTGCGGTGGTCAGGGTAAGTGGAATAGACTCCCAAATGATGAAGGCTGGATGGAGCGGTTGACCGTCGATAGCCTCCAGGTCAATGGGCGACTTTTTCTTGACTAATGGGATTTGGTTGTTGCAAGAGAAGGTGTGATCAAGAAAGTTACCACCAGACCCGGAGTCGATGAACGCTTCCACTTCTTTTTGAAGATCAGGACCCGCCAAAGTTACAGGAAGTAGTATCTTCTTCAGTAGTTCCTTAGGGAGAGAGGGGCGTTCCCGTTTCCCGGTTTCAGGCGGCAGTGACAAAGACGGTGTTCTGGAGAACCGCAATAATAGCAGAGACCTTCCTCACGACGTCGTGCTTTCTCAGCAGCCCGAAGTTGTTGGCTACCGATTTGCATCGGTTCAGGGGCGTCCAATGCAGGGAAGGCCGGAGGGGGTGACCTAGGAGAAACAGGCAGAGACGAGAGAGAACGGGAACAGTGACGCTCGTGGCGCCATTCTTGAGTGCGCTGATCCATCCGGATACTGAGAGCAATGAGTTTTTCAAGGGAAGAAGGGCGAGCGTGAGCTGCGAGGTCATCCTTGAGAGTTTCGGACAATCCGTGCCAGTATGCCGCAGTGAGAGCTTCATCGTTCCACTGGGTTTCTGTAGCGATGGTGCGGAACTCCACCGTGTATCGTGCAACTGACCTACGAGCCTGAGAGAGATGGAACAAGGAAAAAGCAGCAGTCTCCCTATGTGCTGGTGTGTCAAAAACCTGTTGGAACTCACGCCGGAATTTGGGATAATCTTGGGTTAAGTCTGGTTTGTGTTCCCAGAGAGGGGAAGCCCAAGCGAGTGCGTCGCCAGTGAGTAGGGCATAGATATAGGCTACCTTGGTACGACCAGTAGGGAAGAGGGACGGGGACATCTCAAATTGAACTTCGCACTGATTAAAGAATCCTCGGCAAGCGAGTGGGTCCCCATCATACCGGTTGGGATGGTGCTACGGGGGAATTCCGGAGAGCTAAATTGGAACGTTGCTGTGAAACATTGGTAGGTTGGTTACTTAGAAATTGCAAATGTTCCATGGAAACACCTTGGCCCACCTCAGGGGGGTCTGCATTTGTTGGGCTCTGCATAATGTAACACTGCGGGTGTTACCTCCTCTGTAGCGTCACTAGTGGACTCCCAAGATCACGTATCACGAGAGATCCAAAAGGGTGACGCGTGGGGGCGGGGCATCGGGCAGCCAATCACTACAAATGGCGGCACATTCGAGGAGAACACTACTCTTTGACAAAGTGCCCCAGACACAAAACGCGTCAGTGCGTCCTCCTCGAGATACTTGTGGTGGCATACTATGGATTGCAGATTCCAATAAAGATGATTTTTTAGTGACCCAGCGGCATTAGTCTCTCCTTGGCACCATAATGTATGCAGTGCACGGCCATCTTCTCTTCGGCAGAAGAAATCCTACTTTTCTGTGCCGAGCTGAAAGTGTCCCAGAAAGAGTTTCACAGTCTAGGTTCCGTGCAGGAGATCTTTCAGAAACAGGTCCATACTCTCAATATAGAGCTGGATGTCTCTAGTATTCATCCCAGGACGTGGGTACTTGAGCCCTTCCCTCCTGCACAAATGCGGCTATTAGCTGCAAATGCTGCTCAAAGTTAATCCCACGGCTACTACGGCTCCACTTCTGGCATCATGCTCACCAGCCTCTTCCTGGTCATCCCCGTGCTCCTCCTCCTCTGCCTCCACTTCCTCCAGAACTGGAATAAACTCCATTACCCTGGGCTAGTGGCCTATTCAACTGCAGGCGAGGTTGTACACACCTCAGGTGAAGCTATACTCGCTTCATGTTTCTCGAGATCCTCCTCCAATATTGTCTTTGCCCGACCAGGGGTCAGTAGTCCATAACTTTCACAACGGGTGACAATTCGGGGACGGTGCCAGGATCAATACCGTCCTGACAGTCGGTCCATCTTCATCTGGTGGCACTAATCTAAGTGACAGAGAGAACCTGTGCTTATCTTAGCTTTGTGTAACGTGTCTACTTGTTTTGAGAGCTAGCAATCTATTAGTTTGTCTTTATGTTAGAAGACCCCGCAAGGATTTTAAGACATAAAGCTCAATGATCCCACCACTGCCACCAGTATATAAGTCTATCATGGTAGAACAGGCATTTGCACCTTTTTACCAGGATCATTCATTGAGCAAAACAGGTAAAGTGAAATAAATTGTAAACTTATTCGCAGGAAAAGACATACACACAATGGAACACAAACTACAGAGACACACTTACTTGGGAACTGGGGTAAAAAATTAGACTTTCCTAGCTAAATTATACGTTAAACAAGAGTTTAGTTTACCAGGACTTAGCCCAAAATGTCCTGGAACTCAAATCGGCATGACGTTCCAGACGCCACCGGTCCCTTCTCTCCGATTTGCTTTTCATTGACTGGGACTTAAGCTCCAAACGTCATGGAACTAAAATAGGCTTGAAATCCCAGCCGCGACCGCTACGTTCGTTTTTGAGAACTTGAGAAAAGATTTGAGGTTGGTTTTTCTGAAGCTGGTTCTCTGCTATTGGCGCATCTTTTTTCCACATTCAATACCCCACCACTGTTTTGGCGCTTGAGAATCTCACAGGTAATTCACTGAGAATTGGGAACTTTCATACCAGCCAATCAGAGTAATGCCAATCTTCTGACGCTGGGGAAGCGGGATTCTGAATCAGCCAAGAGCATGCGCAAGTTTGCCACCTTTGCCACTTACTATTCAGAAGCCACCCGCTGGGTTAGGCTCCTCCAAGTCTGGTGGGGCAAATGGTAGTCCGGAGGACTTCCATTCATCCCAGGACGTGGGTACTTGAGCCCTTCCCTCCTGCCCAAATGTTCTTGACACCTCTGGAATCCTGTGCACTTTATTTTCTGTTAGCCTATGTTCCCCACACACTATACAATAGACTAGGACTGGACTTTAAAAATCCCCTCACAACCTTATATATCGTTGGAGCCCCCAGAACCTCTATACTGGGTACCTCCCTTAACCTAGGGACCCCTCATACTTACAGGGACACTCTGCATCCCTATGCCCCATATACCTTTCTAGGCGGTGCTGAAGCAGAGAACCCTAGCTGTGAGTCGCGCAAGTGTTTTCAAGGGGAGATATTGCCGGGACAATGGGCCTTATGCTCCGGGAATCAAGCATGATTTGCTGGTACATTTTTGGGGTATTCAGCAACTCTGGACCCCTAATAACTAGAAACATTCTTGTCACGGTAGACCAGTACTTATCAACACTTTTTATATTTTTGGAATTCTCGATTGAACACAACAAGGAGGCAAAATAAATTGTCATTTATTTCCTTGATAGACAAACACACGACAAGTTCAGAATACACTTAATACAACACTTACTGGGATGGGGAAACGAAATAAAATGTCCTTGGAATGAAAGCGCAAGAAATGCAGTCTCTGATTTAAAGTCCGTTTGGCTAGATCGCAAGTTGCCGATCTAATATCTCCGCCAAATGAAGGAATTTCGCAAGTTAGCCCTCTTAATTGAAAGGCATTCTTGTGAGATACCTAGTTCTCACGTCCATTGACCGACTTCCCAAGGCAATAGACTTTCCACCTTTCAAGTTACGCGAGCTAACAAGGCACGGATACATTCTGTCGGAAAACCACTTACAAATCTAACCGCAAGCCACTTTTAAAATTGACTTTGCGGTTACGAGGTCGGGTGCTTGAAAATGGATACCTATGCTTCAAACAGACCTCTCGTATACAGCCACGCTTCCTCAATCAGCGCTGGCTTCAGCGCTCACAACACGATCTTGTGCCTGAAAACCTTATAGCACACTTTGTATGTAATTCTATCACTGCAGGCAGGGAATAGGCTGCTGTAACATGGGGGTAAGAAGGCTGGGACAGGGGCAAATGCATCAGTGTCATGCATATACTTGTAACCCCTTCACTCCCAATGCGAGTTGGGGTTAATCAGCTGGGTATAATACCTTTATTAAGGGCCTGATTAACCCCCCCTCCTATCGCCACAATTCTGACCACACATTCTTCACAAAACCCCCTTGAAACTCTGGCATCCCTGGAAAGGTAAAAACACAAAAATTCTTTAGTGTCGCATAATTACATATCATGCATATACAACAGTTAGGCTCAAGAGCTGACACTCCATAACCCCAAAACATGGATCAGAGGTAACCAAACGGGCTTAACCTTTATTTGTGAGCCTGGTTATCCACTCACCATCACAACCATGTTCTAGCGGGCCCGGACTGATGGTGGAGCCTTTTGAGGAAGCCGTTTGTCACAGTAGACATAACTTGTCATATCTGTGTGGACAATTGTAGAAACCAGTTATATGATCCCTAAAAGACTTAATATGTGATAACAAACTCCCGAACAATCTGGATTCCTTTGTCCACCTGTGCTTAAGACTAGATATGGTTTTCCAGAAGGTTCTATATAACTGGACAAATGTGTAAATAGATTCCCTTTGTTAGAGTAAGGGTATCTGTTGCTTCCTTGTGCCCTGAATGACAATTGCAAACAGCAGTGGCCTTTATAGATTTATATGCTATTGATGCACAGATTTACAGAAAATAAGTGTCTTTTGCACAGTGCAATATTAAAATTATTGAAGCAAAATTATATATCAGGTGAAAGAAAACCAAAGTACTCAAAATATCAGCACTGGACAAAGTATGAGCAAAATATAGGGTGTTTATTAACCCATAACACACCATTTACCCAACCTTCAGGAGTGAAGCTTTTCATTTAGTTTCACATCCATATGTAAACTATGGCAAAATATACTGGTCAAAAATGGTCTTCTTGAGGCAAAGTGGAAGTGCCTTGAAATACAGTGGCGGCCGACCTGAGTCTAAAACGGCTAGATCCGCGGCTCTCAGATAATCCCGGTTAGGTGCGTTTTTTTTTTTTTGCGTTATTTTAGCGCTCGTGATATTAGCATTTTATTCTCGCTGTCTGCAATACTGCAATGCCGTGTAAAAACTCAGGGGGGCGTTTGCAAGCTGTTGTCTTGGAAGTCTAATACCTTCGCGGTTCAACCTACGTCAGTACACAGTCTGTGTGCGCGCGCGCAGTAATTGTAAATTTGCATATTTAAAGTATACATTCATTTGCAGTGCTGTACTGTTCAGTATGTCTCATTTGAAAATTGTTGAAACGCATAGGCGTGTACAGTACTGTAACAGTGTCACATTTCGGCATATACAGCGCTCTCCCCTCGCTCAGGATAATTAACTGGACTGCAGGGTATTTCAACTTCTTATCTTCTCTACAATGCAGTACATCTCTCCCACACCATTCCTTTGAACGTGTGTCTGGTTTCAATCACATTCCTGCTTGACAGCAGGTGATGACTGCGCATGCACCTGTAACTTCACCCACCACTGCCTGCTTGATTGAGTGACCAAAAAAAACAACATTTTTTTTTATTCTAATTTTTTTTTCTCCACAAGCCTGCAAAAACCATCTTGATACTGTATTACGATATTCAATCTGTGCTGTAGCTTTTGACTGTAACCCTATGCGTTTGACTGCACATGGTTGATTTGTGTGCTTTTTACGTACTGTATATGGGGGTGTAGGGATCATATTATTATGATGAACTGCCTTTTGAAATTAAAGTACAGTATGTCATTATCTTTGAACTTCATGCAGCTGTACCCTGTAGCCCCCTCCCCCACGAACACACACAAGGCTCGCTCATAGCTGAGCTAAAAAGCCTCACTGCGCCTGCGTGTAATCCTCTTTGAGATGGGAGCTAGCTGATTACTGCGCATGACTCACCCCACCCCCCCCCCCCCAACCCTTTGAGGCTTTGTTTACGGTAACGCTTTGAAAAATCCCTTCTCGAATTTGAAATGTAAATCTGATTTGCACAGCATTGTGAGAATTGAGAGTTAAAAAAAACATTGTCAATGATTATGATTAGCAGGAATGTAAATAAATATTTATTTTACCAGGAACAAAAAAATAAATATTAAACGCTTGCCATTGTGTTTTTAATCAGTCCCTAGAGATGGCACCCCACACTTGCAGCTTCACGGGGTGTTTTGGCCGCAGCTTCATAGATATGCAACCTTTTTCGTGGAATGCAAAGGTTGCAAATCTCTCCAGCGACACAGTAGACTCGTCAGTGAAGATGCAATCCTGGAAATTTTCCCCACTGTCGATCCATGCCTGGGCCTGGACCACTCTTTTGATTTTGTTTGCGTCTCTTATCATGGGGTACGCTCTGTAATGACAAGGAATAAATAATTTTAGCGGTACAGTACAGTTTCCTAAACAACACTTTTACCTCCTGTATTACAAAAAATGCAGTGACCCGGCGCTCCAGGTGACAACAATACCCCAGTCCAATGTTCAGTCCATGTAGATAGGGAAAGTTCTTTACAGAGTTCCTGTTGAGGAAGAAGTGATGCTTCAATTTCCGGCTGTTGCTTCCGGACTCCTTCTATGTTGCAGTAAACAAAAGAAAAAAGACCATTGCGCAGCCACCAGAACCACTGAACGACTTCAAAAACGGATTAAAATAATAAACTTACCAAACATATGGTGTCAATATTCCTTTGAGAGAAGTCTGTGCTTTAACCCATTCTTTTCCCGAATGTCACGAATCCCCCGTGTTGTCCCTCATATGTCTGCTCTCTTCTGTAACTACAGCTTAACCCCTCAGGTATAATTCACGTGTGTTCCCAGAAAGGAGATAACATGGGAAATGATGGGTGCCGATTGATAAATTTTAATGACAATAAAATGAATAAAACAGCCAAAAGCTTACTCACATAGCCAGGCTGTGATAAGACAGCTGACAACGTGCCGTCCGCAGCTTGATTCAGTCAGGGGTAATGGTCTCTGGGATGATGGCACTCTCACTACTGCCAAACCAGGGATTGTCGTCTGACTTTGCGCAACTGTCTGACGACACTCCCCTTTCCTGGTTCTCGAGTGCTTTCACAGCTAGTGGTAGTGAACACAGTACTACGCGTGCTCTCTCTGCTCTCAGCTCTACGAAACCACTGCCTACTTCCGCGCACCTTGATGATGTCACGCGGTAGCGTCCCCTCTGATCTCCCTGCTGCTACAGACTTGTCAGTTCCAACTCCTCCCTCTCCAAACGCGTTTCGTGACTCAATGTGGTCACTTCATCAGTGGTGAGAGGGAGTTGCCACCTACTGACGTATATATACCCTGGAGGATGATATACACTTAATCACTTAATCAATTAATTACAAAGTAATTGAATTCAATGCATATAATCATACGCCTGATCATTGCCACTAGGGAATCAAGCCCATGGGATTAAATGGCAAATCACCAAGCCCATCTGATGACATACCCCGAGGTTATCACACAACATTACAATAAACACAAATTAATCAATAAAGTGCACACACTCATAACAGCCTAATCATTACCACTAGGGATTCAAGCCCTGGGCTTTGAGTGACAATGTACCAAGCACATACAAATAGTATTACTGATAAAAAGTGGTCATTGTGATAGAATGATTAGTATCCAGAAACACTATGTGCTAACCACTTTAAAAATAAGCATAATAAAGACCCTCAGGGACTGATCTGTATAGGTATAGAGTGCCCAAAAGCAAACTGGAGAGGAGGTGACAGATAGAATTTATATCCAAAGGGAGACCTTGTCACCCCGTGGCTTAATATAGATTGCATCTGGCCCTTTTTGGCAGATTAAATGATCCCCTTCCCCACCATATTCATTCATTAATTTGCATTCATTATCTGGTACTAATCATTCTATACAATGACCACTTTTAATCAGTATACTATTGTATGTGCTTGGGGTATGCCACTCAAAGCCCAGGGCTTGAATCCCTAGTGGTAAGATTAGGCTGTTATGAGTGTGTGCACTTTTATTGATTAATTTTGTGTTTAATTGTAATGTGTTGTGTATAACCCTCCGGGTGGTGTCAAGTCATCGTATGGGCGGGTGTATTGCCATTTAAACCAGGGCTGATTCCCTAGTGGCAATGATCAGGCTGATATGATATATGCATTGTATTCAATTACTTTGTAATTAATTGATTAAGTGTTAAGTGTATTCATCCTCCAGGTATATAACGTCAGTAGGGTGGCAACTCCCCTCAACTGGATGAGTGACCAAATTGAGTCACGAAACGCATTTGGAGGGGAGGGAGGAGTGGAACTGAACAGTCTGTAGCAGCAGGGAGATCAGAGGGGACGCTACCGCGTGACGTCATCAAGGTGGCGGAAGTAGGCATGGTCTCGTAGAGCTGAGAGCAAGAGAGCCGACGTAGTACAGTGTTCACTACCACTAGCTGTGAAAGCACCGAGAAAAGGACAGGGGGGATGTCGTAGACAGTTCGCAAAGTCGCCGAAATCCGGGTTTGGCCAGGTAGTGAGAGTGGCTATCATCCCAGGACCAGTACCCTGCACTATATCAAGCTGCGGACGGCACGTTGTCAGCTGTCTATACAGCCTGGCCTATGTGAGTAAAGCCTTTGGCTGTTTTATTCATTTTATTGTCATTAAATGTTATCAATCTGCACCATCATTCCCATGTTATCTCCTTTCTGGGAACACACGGGAATATACCTGAGGGGTTAAGTGTGAGTTAACAGAAGAGTGAGCAGACATATGAGGACAACACGGGGGATTCGTGGACATCCGGGAAAAGAAATTGGTTAAAGCACAGATTCTCTCAAAGGAATATTGACACAATACGTTTGTAAGTTTATTATTTTAATCCGTTTTTTAAGTCATTCAGTGGTTCTGGTGGCTGCGCAATGGTCTTTTTTCTTTTGTTTACTGCAACATAGGAGGAGTCCGGAAGCAACAGCCGGAAATTGAAGCATCACTTCTTCCTCAACAGGAACTCTGTAAAGAACTTTCCCTATCCACATGGACGGAACTTTGGACTGTGGTATTGTTGTCATCTTTAGCGCCGGGTCACTGCATTTTTTGTAATATTGTCTATAAATGAATTTGTGAGTAATTTGTTAGGCAGGGACTCCTTGGCAGCCTTCCCTTAGCTATAAGTTATTCATTCACTTATTGTAAATCACACATTAATGGTCTTAGCGCTGAGCTTTAGGGTTTATTCATTATTTCTTTAATCACTTTTACCTCCTGTACTGTCCAGTACTAACCTCACATGTCCATATTTCCATCCAATGCTGCCTCTCATCTTCTTTATGCTGGTCTCGGATACAGTGAGATTGTGATTTTCCTGCAGAGTGTATTTGACCCTTAATGCACTCTTCTCATCATTCTCCTCACTTATTTTGTCCACCAGAAGAGTTGTAAAGAAAAACAATCCGGTAAATTACAGTGCAGTAGGCCACAAGTACAGCATTACAGTATTACAGCACAGTTCTACAGTATCAATATGCAGCAATATAAAAAATATATACTGTATACAGTACTGTTGTAATATAAATATAAATTGAAATAACCAAAATATTGGAGACAGTAGATCAACAGTACACAATATATTGTTCTATTAATATGCAGCAATATAAAAAAAATATATACTGTTGTAATATAAATATAAATCTAAAAAATATATATACTATTGTAATATAAATATAAAAAATATATATACTGTTGTAATATAAATATAAAAAATATATATACTGTTGTAATATAAATATAAATATACAAAAAATATATACTGTTGTAATATAAATATAAATATAAAAAATATATATACTGTTGTAATATAAATCTACCGAAATAACAAAAATATTAGATACAGTACTGTAGATCTACAGTACAATATTTTATATAAAAAATTTTTTTTAAGTTGTATAAATATACTTACGCGTTAGTTACCCTTGGTGCCCTTTTGCGTTCTCTGTTTTTTCCGTGTGCATGATAGCACACGGTGGTTGCTGGCACAACGAGGCCAGAAGTAGCTAATCAGCGTTGGATAGCAGCAATTCGGTGTCTGCTCATGTACATCTCCTTAATTCGCATGCTGAGATCCTTTGAAATCTTTTTAACAGGCATTGCTGCGAGTAGAAAGAAATACAAACACAAGAATGTATATTCGATGTTTAGTCGATGTGTTCAATGTGCAGTGAATCCACAAAATGGATGGTGTATTTATACGGTAATGACTCACTTTAGAGTACGCCCACTTTCAACACCTGTACCTCGCCGCCATGCATAAAAGGTTACACACTCTGCATAGCCCACCACTCGATGATCTTTATCTGAACTTGCCCTTGTCCAGATACTGCATTGTGCCATCTGCTTCCATGGATCAACCCCGATTCTACGGACGCAGGAACCCACTCGCCTCTGCCATGCCTGTCATGCAGAAAAAGAGAAAGACGGTTGCCGTTTCCACGCCAAGGCCAAAGCGACAGACTAAGGCCAATAAAGAAAACCTTCTGCTGACCCCAAAGGCTAAGGGTTTTAATAGACGTCAGCCTTATTATGTCAAGAAGAAATACGCTGATGTACTCTCAACGCAAAACAAATGGCAGCCAACCCATCGAACCCGCAGACCACTTCCTCCAATACGCTTCGACGACTCTGCCGCCGCTGTCCCGGAAATCTTCAGCCCGTCTTCTCCACTCCTCGTCCTCGACGCTGCCGCCGCCCTCCCGGAAACCCACAGGCCATCTTCTCCAGTTCTATTCGACGACGCTGCCGCTGGTGCCTCTGAAATCCACGGGTCACTTTCTCCTTTGCGCTTAGACGACTCTGCCGCTTCTCGCCCGGAAATCCAGAGGTCACTTTCTTCATCCCTCTTCGACGACGCTGCTGCTTCTCCTCTAACGGATATCCACAGGTCACCTCCTCCACCCTTCTTCGACAAAGCTGCCGCTTCTCTCCATCGAACCCCCATCTCATCCTCCGTAGCACCCATCCACCCAGATGTCCATACGCCATGCACAAGAAGCAGCTCGTTAGACCGGATGCTGAATGGGATAAGTGTGGATATCCCCGTGGACACCATTATGCTGACAAAGATAGATCTGCTTCTGGAGACCATGCTAAATATGGAGCAACGGATGCTACATATGGATCAATGGAGGGATCGACGGATGGAGAAGATAAAGGCTGACATAGCTGGGATACATCATTTGCTCGGTGTTCATGCCCCTGTTTCCCCGACGCCGGAGCAGAAGGGTGGCATAGATGTGATAAATGGGAGCATCGACACCCTTCCATCACCAAGCGCACCCCCTCAACCAGAAGATTTAGTGTACATGTATGCCGTTGAGGAGGACATGACAACCCCGTCAAGACCACGTCAGGAGACAACACGGTGACCAAGACCAGAGGAAAGCTTCCTCCCAGACAACCTACCCTCGCCCGTCGCCACAAGCACACCCGCTCACAGAAGACCTACATTTGCTAGCATCGATACGGTGCCCAACATCCCCCTGCGCGATCTGCCACTGGCACTCAGGGAGAAGTATAGGGTGATGAGTGCTGGTGCACCCCACAAGTATGCCTTGTACATTTTAAGCACCATGTGCCTTACTCGTTGTACTGCAACTGGGCCTTCAAAGTGAACTACGAAGGAAATCGCGTAAAAAAGGCGCTTCCGACAATTTAAGAAAGACCATTCTGGAGGAATTGCGGCGCTTTTATTCAATTACAGATCCTGTAATGAAAGGTGTTCGAGACTGCATTAATGGCGTTTTGCGCCATGCAAGGCATCGGCCATGGAAGGACAATCTGGTGGGGTACGCATTTGAGTGAGTGTTCAACTGTTGAAAATGTTTGGTAAATGTTTTTTTCCACCCCCGAGGGCCGCAGAACAGCGGTTTTCAAGTTGTCCTAAAACCGGCCTGGTTTGCGGCCCTCGGGGACTGTAGTGGTGCAGGCCGCTGACTTGTTCTGCACACACAGCCCACTGAAATGTTTTTGACTTGCCGTTCTTGAGTAAAGTGTTCCGTTTTGGTAGATCCTTATAGAATAACATTTTTTTTGTTTAATCGCACATACGAAAACACTGTTGTTCTGACTGTTACGGTCATGTTTTGAACCTGCTATAGCTTATACTGAAGGAGAGTTGTTGTGTGTTTTAACTTGTATTTATCCAGATGTTTTAACTGCTGGTACACACACACATGACATGCACATTTCCTCACCAAAGCCCGCAAACGGCCCTGGTTTCAAGGTTGTCCGTAAAACCGGCCGTTTGGCTGCCCTCAGGACTGTAGTGTGCAGGCCTGATGACTGGTTTCTGCACACCATCCCACTTTAAAATTTTTGACTTGCCGTTCTTTATAAAGGTGATGTTGCGTTTTTGTATTTTTTAGAACTAAAGATTTTTATAAAACGGTAAGACCATACTTGGTGCTGTACTGTACAGTTTTTGACCTCTGCTGTACTTAATAAAGGAGATGTTGTTGTGTGTTCTAACTTGTATTTATACAGAAATGTTTTGTATTACTGTACACAGACCTCACATTCCAGTCCCCGAGGGCAGCAAACAGGCCCGGTTTTCAAAGGTTAGGCCTGTCTGACTGTTCTGCACATTATACTACTGTAAATGTTTTGACTTGCCGTTCTGTGTTAAGAGAAGTTGCGTTGTTGTATATTTATGAATAAAGAATTTTTTTTTATAACATGTGACTGTAAACCATACTGATGACTGTAAATGTTTTTACTTTCTGTAAATAAAGTTTTCACAGCAGTAACCATACACCTGGTTGATGTTTTCAATTGCTGTGCACTTAATGTTTTACATTGTACGTATTTGTAATAATGTTTTTACTAGCAGTAAACCATAACACCGTTGATGTTTTGAATCTGTGCACTTAATGTTTTACATTGTACCAGTATTTGTTAAATAAATGTTTTGTGTTTACTTCTCCACAATAAAGAACATGTTGATTTGTTTTAAATTGTTCCATTGGCTCCTTGATACTGTAACAATTACAGTGTTTAGAATGTACACACGTCCAGGCTAACTGTACTGTATACAGTAGGCATGCTCTACAAGAGTACTTAAAAAAAAAATAGTAAGACACATACTGTACTGTACGGTATGTACTGGTACTGTATAGAAGACACATACTGTATGTACTGTAATACATGTAGAATAAATGCATACTTTTTTATTTTTCGGGTTTATTACACGTATACTGTATATAAAAAAGTATTGTATACTGTACGGTCGGAAACATCAGCATACTGTTTCAGGTAGTATCTATCCTAATCAATAAAACACCGGCCACTAAACTGTAGACTCCGGTACGTGGTTTTTTAAATCGATTCAGCAATGTGCAGGCATTGTTAACCAAACATATTATCCATCGAAATCCCTCCATTAGCCGTTTTCTTTTCTGAGGAAAAAAAAAGGAAAGTTTTTACTGTAATGGTCAGTCCCTAAAGAAGTTCTCAAGCCAGTCCCACCAGTATTTCTCGGGGGGCGTCTCCTGTTCACATGTCCCTACAGTCGATGTGATGACACGCATATGCGTTTTCAAGAAGGTTCCATCGCATGCGCCTAGCGTTGTCCACCAATTGTCAGTATCTGCAGTACTGTAGAAGAAGCCGCTCAGCCAATGATATTGCTTACAGGAGAATCGCTTGACTCTGGTTTCTTCCAAAGCACTCCCTTTCCATCTGCATTCTCCTATTGATTTCATTCATAAGGTGTGTGTGTGTATATATATATATATATATATATATATATATATATATTAACAGTGTCGACAATCACAAAAAAATCTAACTCGCCAAACAAAAAAATCACTCGCCACTAGTACCAACACGTGTGCTGCTTGGGCCAACCGGGGCGTGAAAATGTATAGGTTGTCGAACACTGTATATATATATTGTGTATGTATATATATTTATATATAATCAAAATAAATAGATGATACCGTTCTGTGGCTAACGAAATGCTTTATTTCGTTAGCCACAGAACGGTATCATCTATTTATTTTTTGATGATTGAAGCTCGCTTATACGCACTGATACCTTCTACATGTATGTGTGTGGTATGGTATATATACTCTACTATAATAATATATATATATATTATATATGTATGTATTAGTATTTGTTTATGTATATGTATATGTTCTTCTATATACAGTGCTGACAAATCCCCCATAATCTACTCGCCGAACCAAAAAACTCCTCGCCCCCTAGCCCTGCCCCCAACCCTAGTCCCCGCCCCCACCCCCACTTAAAAAAAAAAAACATAAATTGAATAAATTCCTAAGAGTCATTAGTTTTTGACATAGTTTATTTATTGTATACATTATACTACAATAGTCCTTGTTACGTTAGGTGTGTGGTGTGTGGTAAATGTCGGATGAGAACCAAAAACCCAGATGTGAAGACTAGTTACTGAACCCCTTAACCAGTGTATGATGCCCCCGCTCACAATTTCTAAAGCCGCAATCCCGCCTGGGATCTTACCTGATCAGCATGTCCCTCAATATCCATGTACCCTCATTCCCGCAATGTTATCTTGTAGGGGAGTGTGTTCCCTACCTGTCTTTTGGTTTAGGGGGGATCCGATGTCTTCCGGGAAGCTCAAGAGTTTAGATCTGGAAGAAATCAAGTATAGGATTATTTCGGTGAAGGTATAAGGCAGTTTAAGATAAGGGTAAATAAGAGATCCAGATCCAGAGTGTGAGACAGAGTGTGGGTTGAGGACACAGAGAGACAGAGAGGTAGAGAGAGAGAGAGAGAGACAGACAGACAGAAAGGGTGAAAGGGAGACAGAGAGAGGGTGAGAGACAGAGACAGGGTGAGAGACAGGGTGAGAGCAGAGACAGGGTGAGAGACAGAGACAGGTGAGAACAGAGAGAGGGTGAGAGACAGAGGAGAGGGTGAGCAGACAGAGAGAGGTAAGAGACAGAGGGGGGTAAGACAGAGAGGGGTGGACAGATGGGGGTGAGAGACAGAGAGGTGGTGACTGACTGGGTGATTGGTGGGGGGGGGTGACTGACGGGTGAATTGGGTGGGGGTGGGGTGATTGGATTGGGGGGGTGGGTGACTGACGGGTGATGGTTGGGGGTGGGTGGGCCTGGGTGATTGGGTGGGTTGGGGTATGGATGGCTGATGGATGGGGGGGTGGGGTGACTGACTGGGTGATTGGGTGCGGGGGTCGCGTGACTGACTGGGTGATTGGGTGGGGTGACGGGGTGATGTGTGACTGATTGGGGGCTACTTCTTGTGTCCTGCAGACACACATACACACACTCTCTCTCATCACACACACACCACACACACACACACACCACACCACACACACACACCCCATCACACACCCACACCACACACAACACACCCACACACTCACTCCTTCTCTCTCATACACACACACATCTCTCTCATGCACACACACACATCACTCTCAACCCACACACACTCTCTCTCTCTCATACACACACACACTCTCTCTCATACACACACACCACTCTCATACACACACACACACCACACACACACACACACCTCTCTCATATACACACACACACTCTCTCATACCACACACACCCCTCTCTCTCTACAACACACACACACTCTCTGTGGGTGGGGGGGAGCGGAGAGGGGGAAAGTGGAACAGCCACGGGGACTGAGGAACACCCCTGCTGGCATCTCCCGCCCCGCGCACAACCACGGACCCGGGGGGGGGGGGAAAGAAGAGGGGAACTCCCCCGCTGTTCATCTCCTGCCCCCACGCGATCAGCCACGGGGAAGGAGCGGACGGAAGGCAGCGGAACCGGAGGGCAAGCGGACGGGGAGGGGGGGAAATCCCTGCTGTCATCTCCTGCCCTGCGCGAGCGCCACGGGGACTGGAACGAGACTGGAGGGATGAGGGGGGCGCGGGCAGGAGACAGGGTCCCGCGCGCACGAGGAGCAGGAGCAGCCATTACTTACCCCTGCAGAAAGGGCTCCATTCCGCGTCACCGCCCAATTGGTCAATCGCCAGGAGGATATTTTTTTTTGTTTTATTTATTTTATTTTTATTTGTGGGGGGGAAACAGGACTGAGGGGAACCACCTGCGGCATCTCCCGCCCCGCGCGACAAGCCACGGGCACCGGGGAAAGCAGGGCCGTAGGGCCAAGCGGGACCGGGGGGGGGGAGAACATTGCCGCTGCGCATCTCCTGCCCCCAAGCAGCCACGGGGACAGGCAGCAGAGACCATAGGAGGGAAGCGGGGCCGGGGGGAACATCCCCGCTGTCATCTCCTGCCCACGCGAGCAGCCATGTGACGGAGCGGAGACTGGATGGATGAGGGGGGAACGCGAGCAGGAGAACAGGGACCCGCGCGCGGGAGAGCAGGAGCAGCCATTACTTACCCCTGCATTCCGCGTCACGCCCAATGGTAAATCAGCCAGGCGGATATTTTTTTTTGTTATTTTTTTTTTTTATATTTGCGCAGCAGGGGGGAAAAGTGGCTGGGTGATTGGGTTAGTCGAGCACTGCATTATTATATTAAAAAGAGTAAACAAGCGCCCCCTAGGGCATTATCTTATGATGCCAGATGAAATAAATGTTTTAAATAATGTAAGATAGATATACATACTTACAACGACATAAAGAGTAAAATTCCGTATAGGTATCTTTACAACACAAATCCTGGTAGAGATCAGCTGAGTTGGATGGGGGAGACCTTTTGTATACCCACTGAAAGCCAGTTGCCTTTAGACCTGCTGAAACGCTCAACACACACAGCAGAAACGACTGCAGACAGAGTCACAGGAGAGCAGTGCACAGTGGGGATGGTAACGGTCTCACCTCTGTGCAGCTGATTAAGAAAGAGGTGCCAGAGGCACTCAGTTACAGGAGTTCCCTAGTTTAGTAGTGGAACACCACGCACACTATTGCTTGCGCGATTACGTCACATTCTACGTGTTTCATCAGCGCTGCCGATTTTTGTCAGGAACGAAACCCCTCAGTATTCAGGATATAAATACTGTGCTAGCTTAATCTGATTGTACAAACCTAAGTACATACTTAAATAACATCACATGCACCAATGGAAAAACACTGGAAAAAACATTAAGATAATAAATAATTGAATGTTACACATAACCGGGCATATAGGGTAAATAAAAACATATAAAGCACATTATATCAATACATATTATAAATAAATAATCTAATAAGTAACACACACGAACCTGAAACAAAAACAAATCTGCGGTCTTAAAAACGAACTAAAATGCATTAATAAGCAAAATGTAAAATACACAGATAAAATGATACATCATTATATTACAAGTGAACATGTTAAAAACCATAATTGGACCAGAAATGCAAAAGTCCTTTTAAACTTAAAGGGGGATTTAAGGGAGAAACCAAAGCTTAGGACTGGCCGAACCTTACATTAGACAATAGTACTAATGTCAAGGTTCTCATTAAGGCCAATGGAACCAGACATTCAATTTAAAAATCCAAAAAACTCTCCCTTTTGGAAGATATTTAAAACGATCTCCACCTAACAGAGAAGGGGGATTATCTCTAGACCCCATAACCCTATAGTCCAGGTGATTTTTATGTACATGGAAATGTTAGGACCATAATGATTGAAACCTCCATTTATTATGTTCCTCCTGTGTTCTAAAAACCGCGTGCTCAATGCCGTGTGGTCCCTAACCCACATCTTCAAGGTGGTCCTGAAAACGGGCCTGTTTGCGCCCTCGGGGACTGTAGTGGCAGGCCTGACTGACTTGTCTGCACCACATCCCACTGAAATGTTTTTGACTTGCCGTTCTTGTGTAAAGTTCCGTTTTGTAATCTTATGAATAACAATTCTTTTTTTTTTAATCACATAAGACAATCTACTGTTGGACTGAACTGTACGTAAATGGTGGACTGGCTGGTACTAACTGAAGGAGATGTTGTTGTTGTTTTTAACTTGTATTTATACCAGATGTTTTAACTTGCTGTACACCACACATACCTGCACGATTCAGCACAAAGCCCGAAAACAGGCCCGGTTTCAAGGTGCCTAAAAACCGGCACGTTTGCTGCCCTCGAGGGACCTTAGTGTGTAGGCATAAAAGCTGACGACGGTCTAGACCGAGCTTTAAAAATTTAAAGGCGGCGGTTCTTAAGGGGGCGTTAAGTTTTGGCTAAGATTGTATAAAACAAGTTAGCACGCAGTGGAGCGTTTGTGCTATGTGTTTTGACACGTGGTAGGCTTAATAGGAAGGGGAAAAAGAGAAGAATGTTGTTGTGTTGTATCTAACTGTTTTCAGAAATGCATGTGTATTAAATAAAGGAGATGTTGTTGTGTGTTCTAACTTGTATTCATAACAGCAATGTTTGTATTACTGTACAAGACGCACAATTCCATCCCCGAGGCAGCAAACAGGCCCGGTTTTCAAAGGTTGGCCTTGTCTGACTGTTTGCCACATTATACTACTGTAATGTTTTGACTTGCCGTTCTTGTGTAAGGGAGTTGCGTTTGTATATTTATGAATAAAGAATTTTTTTTTATAACATGTGACTGTAAACCATACTGAAGACTGTAAATGGTTTTTACTTTCTGTAAATAAATGTTTTACTAGCAGTAACCATACACCTGGTTGATGTTTTCAATTTGCTGTGACTTAATGTTTACATTGTACAGTATTTGTAAATAATGTTTTACTAGCAGTTAAACCCTACACCTGTTGATGTTTTGAATTGCTGCTGAACTTAATGTTTTACATTGTACCAGTATTTGTAAATAAATGTGTTTGTACTTACTCCACATAAAAGAACATGGTTGATTTGTTTTAAATTGTTCATTGGCTCCTTGATACTGTAACAAATTACAGTGTTTTAGAATGTACACACGTCCAGGCATACTGTACTGATACAGTAGGCAGCTCAGTACAAGAGTACTTAAAAAAAAAATAGAAGACACATACTGTACTGTACGGTATGTACT
>WSYH01001424.1:60000-123032 GCA_036426205.1 Ascaphus truei
GGGGAGCGGAGAGGGGGGAAGTGGAGACAGCCACGGGGACTGAGGGGAACACCCCTGCTGGCATCTCCCGCCCCGCGCGACAAGCCACGGGACCGGGGGGGGGGGGGGGAAAGAAGAGGGGAACATCCCCCGCTGTCTTCAAGGTGGTCCTGAAAACGGGCCTGTTTGCGCCCTCGGGGACTGAGTGGCAGGGCCTGACTGACTTGTTCTGCACACATCCCACTGCAAATGTTTTTGACTTGCCGTTCTTGTGTAAAGTTCCGTTTTGTAGATCTTATAGAATAAACTTTTTTTTTTTAATCACAGGTAAGACAACTACTGTTGGGTTGAAACTGTACTGTAAATGGTGGTTTGACTGTGCTGGTAACTAAAGCGAAGGAGATGTTGTTGTGTGTTTTTTAACTTGTATTTATACCAGAATGTTTTAACTTGCTGTACACCACACAATGTACCTGCACGATTCCAGGCAACAAAGCCCGAAACAGGCCCGGTTTCAGTGTCCTGAAAAACCGGGCAGTTTGCTGCCCTCGAGGCCTGTTATTGCAGGCATAGCGTGACCGGTACTAGAGCCCAGAAGTCCTTAAAAGTTTTAAAGGCTGGCGTTCTTTTAAAGGAGTCGTTATAGTTAGCGACAAGATGGTGTTAGTAAAACAGGTCAGCCAGTACTTTGTGCTTGTCTGTTGACACTGCGAAAAAGAAAAGGAGAAAAGGGAAGAGATGTTGTTGATGTTTCAATGTTTCTAAGAAATGGTTTGTATTAAATAAAGGAGATGTTGTTGTGTGTTCTAACTTGTATTTATAACAGCAATGTTTGTATTATGTACAAAAGACGCACAATTCCAGGCCCCGAGGCAGCAAACAGGCCCGGTTTTCAAAGGTTGGCCTTGTCTGACTGTTTGCCACATTATACTACTGTAATGTTTTGACTTGCCGTTCTTGTGTAAGGGAGTTGCGTTTGTATATTTATGAATAAAGAATTTTTTTTTAAACATGTGACTGTAAACCATACTGATGACTGTAAATGGTTTTACTTTCTGTAAATAAATGTTTTACTAGCAGTAACCATACACCTGTTGATGTTTTCAATTGTGTGCACTTAATGTTACATTGTACAGTATTTGTAAATAAGTTTTACTAGCAGTTAAACCATCACCTGTGATGTTTTGAATTGCTGCTGACTTAATGTTTTACATTGTACAGTATTTGTAAATAATGTTTTGTACTTACTCCACATAAAAGAACATGTGATTTGTTTTAAATTGTTCCATTGGCTCCTTGATACTGTAACAAATTACAGTGTTTTAGAATGTACACACTGTCCAGGCATACTGTACTGGATACAGTAGGCAGCTCGTACAAGAGTACTTAAAAAAAAAAATTAGAAGACACATACTGTACTGTACGGTATGTACTGGTACTGTATAGAAGACACTACTGTAATGTACTGTAATACATGTAGAATAAATGCATACTTTTTTATTTCGGGTTTATTACACAGATACTGTATATAAAAAAGTAATGTATACTGTACGGTCGGAAAACATCAGCATACTGTTTCAGGTAGTATTCTACCTAATCAATAAAACGGCCACTAAACTGTAGACTCCGTACGTGGTTTTTTAAATCCGATTCAAGCAATGTGCAGGCATTGTTCACCAAACGATATTATCCATCGAATCCCTCCATTAGCCGTTTTTTTTCTGAGGAAAAACAAAAGGAAAGTTTTTACTGATGGTCAGTCCCTAAAGAAGTTCTCAGCCAGTCCCACCAGTATTTTCTCGGGGGCGTCTCCGTGCACATGCGCCTACCAGTCGATTGTGTGACTGACACGCATATGCGTTCAAAAGGTTCCACATGCGCATGCGCTAGGTTCCACCAATGTCAGTATCTGCAGTACTGTAGTAGAAGCCGCTCAGCCAATGATATTGCTTACAGGAGAATCGCTTTGACTGGTTTCTTCCAAAGCACTCCCTTTCATCTGCATTCTCTATTGATTTCATTCATAAGGTGGGTGTGTGTTGATATATTATATATAATATATATATAATTATATATATTAACAGTGTCGACAATCACCAAAAATCTAACTCGCCAACAAAAAATCACTCGCCACCTAGTACCACACGTGTGCTGTGGGCAACCGGGGCGGAAAATGGTATAGGTTGTCGAACACTGTATATATATATATGTGTATGTATATATATTTATATTAATCAACAAAAATAAATAGATGATACCGTTCTGTGGCTAACGAAATGTTTTATTTCGTTAGCCACCAGAAACGGTTATCATCTATTTATTTTTTGATGATTGAAGCTCGCTATACGGCACTGATAACTCTACATGTATGTGTGTGTATGTATATAATTATATCTTATATATATTTAATAATATATATATGTATATGTATAGTACTGTATGTAGTATATGTATGTATATGTATATATTTATATACAGTGCTTGACAAATCACCCATACATCACTCGCCGAACCAAAAAATCTACTCGCACCTAGCCCTGCCCCCAACCCTAGTCCCCGCCCCCACCCCACTTTAAAAAAAAAAAACATAAATGAATAAATTCCTAGTAAGACATTAGTTTTTGACATAAGTTTATTTTTGTATACATTATACTACAATAGCCTTGACGTGTGTATGTGTGTGTGTGTGTGTAAATGTCGGATGAGAACAAAAAACCAGAGGTGAAGACTAGTTACTGAACCCCTTAACCAGTGTATGGATGCCCCCGCTTCACAATTTCAAAGCGCAATCCCGCCTGGGATCTTACCTGATCAGCAGTCCCTCAATATCCATGTACCCTCATTCCCGCAATGTATCATTGTAGGGAGGTGTTCCCTACTTCTTTTGGGTTAGGGGGGGATCCGATGTCTTCCGGGGAAGTCAAGAGTTTAGTCTGGAAAGAAAAGCAGTATAGGTTATTTCGGTTTGAAGGTATACAGGCAGTTAGTTAAGATATAAGGGTAATAAGAGATCCAGATCCAGAGTGTGAGACAGAGTGGGTGAGAGACACAGAGAGACAGAGAGGGAGAGAGAGAGAGAGAGAGAGACAGACAGACAGAAAGAGGGTGAAAGAGAGAGACAGGAGAGAGGGTAGAGACAGAGACAGGGTGAGAGACAGGGTGAGAGACAGAGACAGGGTGAGAGACAGAGACAGGTGAGAGACAGAGAGAGGGTGAGAGACAGAGAGAGGGTGAGAGACAGAGAGGGAAGAGACAGAGAGGGGGGGAGAGACAAGAGAGGGGTGGGAAAAGAGGGGGGTGAGAGACAGAGAGGTGGGGTGACTGATGGGTGATTGGGTGGGGGTGGTGGTGATGACTGGGTGATTGGGGGGGGGTGGGGGTGATTGGAGGGGGGGTGGGTGACTGACGGGTGTGGATTGGGGGGTGGGGTGACTGATTGGGTGATTGGGTGGGGGGTGGGGTGATGACTGGCTGATGGATGGGGTGGGGTGGTGACTGATGGTGATTGGGTGCGGGGGTCGCGTGACTGACTGGGTGATTGGGTGGGGCGACTGGGTGATGTGTGACTGATTGGGGGGTACTTCTGTGTCCTGCGACAACATAAACACACTCTCTTACACACACACAAAACACACACACACACACACACACACACACACACAACACACACACACACAACACACACACACACACACACACCACACACACTCACTCACTCTCTCTCATACACACACACACTCTCTCTACACACACACCAACTACTCATCACACACACAACCTCTTCTTCTCATAACACACACACACTCTCTCTCATACACACACACACACTCATCACACACCACACACACAACACACACACACACTCTCTCATATACACACACACAATCTCTCATACACACCACACACACTCTCTCTCATACAACACACAAACTCCTGTGGGGGGGGGGGGGGCGGGGGAGCGGAGAGGGGGGAAAGTGAGACAGCCACGGGGACTGAGGGGAACACCCCTGCTGGCATCTCCCGCCCCGCGCGACAAGCCACGGGACCGGGGGGGGGGGGGGAAAGAAGAGGGGAACATCCCCCGCTGTCATCTCCTGCCCCACGCGATCAGCCACGGGGACAGGAGCGGAACCGGAGGGCAAGCGGAACCGGAGGGCAAGCGGGACGGGGAGGGGGGGGAAATCCCTGCTGTCATCTCCTGCCCTGCGCGAGCAGCCACGGGGACTGGAACGGAGACTGGAGGGGATGAGGGGGGAAGCGCGGGCAGGAGACAGGGACCGCGCGCACGAGGAGCAGGAGCAGCCATTACTTACCCCTGCAGAGAAGGGCTCCATTCCGCGTCACGCCCAATTGGTCAATCAGCCAGGAGGATATTTTTTTTTGTTATTTATTTATTTTATTTTTTAATTTGTGGGGGGGAAACAGGGACTGAGGGGAACACACCTGCTGGCATCTCCCGCCCCGCGCGACAAGCCACGGGCACCGGGGGAAAGCAGGGACCGTAGGGCAAGCGGGACCGGGGGGGGGGAGAACATTGCCCGCTGGCATCTCCTGCCCCGCGCAAGCAGCCACGGGGACAGGAGCAGAGACCAGAGGGGAAGCGGGTCCGGGGGGGAACATCCCCGCTGTCATCTCCTGCCCCACGCGAGCAGCCATGGTGACGGTAGCGGAGACTGGATTGGATGAGGGGGGAAGCGCGAGCAGGAGACAGGGACCGCGCGCGCGAGAAGCAGGAGCAGCCATTACTTACCCCTGCATTCCGCGTCACGCCCAATTGGTAAATCAGCCAGGAGGATATTTTTTTTTGTTATTTTTTTTTTTATATTTGCGCAGAGCAGGGGGGAAAAGTAGCTGGGTGATTGGGTTAGTCGAGCACTGCATATATATATATAGAAAAAAAGAGAAACAAGCGCACTCCCCTAGGGCATTATCTTATGATGCAGATGAAATAAAATGTATTTAAATAAATGTAAGATAGATAATACATACTTACAAGACATAAAGAGTAAAATTCACGTATAGGTATCTTTACACACAGAATCCTGGTAGAGATCAGCTGAGTTGGATGGGGGAGACCTTTATGTATACCCACTGAAAGCCAGTTGCCTTTAGACCTGCTGCTGGAACGCTCACACACAGCAGAAACGACTGCAGACAGAGTCACAGTGAGAGCAGGCACAGTGGGAGATGGTAACGGTCTCACCTCTTGCAGCTGATTAAAAAGAGGTGCCAGAGGCACTCAGTATACAGGAGTCCCTTAGTTAGTAGTGGAACACCACGCACACTAAGTGCTTGCGCGATTACGTCACAGTTCTACGTGTTTCATCAGCGCTTGCCGATTTTGTCAGGGAACGAAACGCCCTCAGTATTCAGGATATAAATACTGTGCTAGCTTAAATCTGATTGGACAAACCTTAAGTACATGACTTAAATAGACATGCACATGCACCAATTGGAAAAACACTGGAAGAAAACAATTAAGATAATAAATAATTGAATGTTACACATAACCAGGGCATATAGGGTAAATAAAAACATATAAAGCACATTATATCAATACATGATTAATAAATAAATAATCTAATAAGTAACACACAGAACCTGAAACAAAAACAAATCTGCAGTCTTAAAAACAGACTAAAATGCATTAATAAGCAAAAATGTAAAATACACAGATAAAAATGATACATCATCTTATATTACACGTGAACATGTTATAAAACCATAATTGGACCAGAAATGCAAAAGTCCCTTTTAAACTTAAAGGGGGATTTAAAGGGAGAAAACCAAAAGCTTAGGGACTGGCCGAACCTTACATTAGACAATAGTACTAATGTCAAGGTTCTCATTAAGGCCAAATGGAACCAGACAGTTCAATTTAAAAATCCAAAAACTCTCCCTTTTGGAAAGATATTTAAAACGATCTCCACCTAACAGAGAAGGGGGAATTATCTCTAGACCCATAACCCGTATAGTCTCAGGTGATTTGTTATGTACAGTGAGAAAATGTTTAGGAACATAATGATTGACAACTCCATTTATTATGTTCCTCCTGTGTTCTAAAAACCGCGTGCTCAATGGCCGTGTGGTCCTACCCACAGAGTGAGGGCCACAACCATAGGTTAAAAGATAAATCATATGAGTAGTGAGACAATTCACAAAACCTTTTACTTTATAAATAGGCAGCCTGGGAAGGAGGGAGAAAAATCTTTCTTACAATCTAGAAATGTGCACGTAATGCACCTCCCTCTTCCACATTTAAAATTACCTGATGGTCTTAAAAAATGTCTGTGATTGAGCACGAATTTTTGTTGGGGCCAACACATTTTTAACACTGTTTGCCTTCCTGTAAATTATGGTGGGTTTTGACTGTAAATTCTCTGCTATAAACGGGTTTCCCAAGAGAACAGGCCAATGTTTTCTCAGAACCTCCTCCATTTGGCGTGAAGACCCACAAAATTTGGTTGAAAAAACTACTTTCCCATCCATAACATGGGTTTTAGAGAGATTTTTTGTATATTGTCTATTTTTGGAGGCCAAAATGAGGTCTCTGCGATCCGACCCTGCTGCTCTAAGGAAGGATTCCTCAACCAAGGTGGCATCATATCCCTTGGTGAGGAACCTCCCCTTTAATGTTTCAGACTGTGCCATAAAGTCCAGCTCAGAGGAACAGTTTCGTCTGATCCTACTGAACTGACTGTACGGCACATTCGATAGCCACTTGGAGTAATGGCTACTTGTAGCATGTATAAAGCTATTTACTGAAACTTACTTGATGTGAGTATCTGTCTGGATCTGGCCAAATTGGTCTATTTTTAAAATAAGATCCAAAAAGACAACTTCCACGGGATCCACCACCGAAGTAAAGACCAGGCCAAAAGTGTTGTTATTAAAATGTAAAAACAAATCCGCTATATTCCCCACCTCAGTGTCCCAAATAATAGCAATATCATCTATGAAATGGCCATAGTATACCAGGCCCGCCCCCCATGGGTTATTGGTCCAGACAAAATTATCTTCCCAAAAACCTATGAACAGATTGGCATAGCTGGGGGCAAACCTAGTACCCATGGCCATTCCACAGACCTGTAAATAATATTGATTTTGGAACAAAAAATAGTTGTGAGTGAGGATAAACTGGATAAGTGATAAAATAAATGCACCTTCAGTGTCAGCTCATCTGTTATTGTGATTCAAATAATGTTTAATCGCTGACAGACTATATTGTGGGTAATACATGTGTACAAAGATTTCACATCACATGTCACCCACACAAAAGATGGTTTCCACTCAATCTCGGAGATCGAGTCCATGACATGCAAGGAGTCCTGTGTGACCTCAGGTTTAAAACATAGTCCTGAAGAAAAAAAATCCACATATTGGGACAAGTTGGATGTCATTGACTCGATCCCCAAGACTATGGGTCTGCCAGGGGGATTCACCAAATCCTTATGAACTTTGGGTAAATGATAAAAAAATGGGAATCCGTGGGTGAGTGATAAACGAAATGCCAGTCAATAGGTAACTTAACAAAAAAAACAACCACCAAAAATAAACAACAATTCAAAAAAACAATAACTAAAAATAAACAACAATTAAACAAACCAATCACCAAAAATAAACCAGAATGAAAAAAGCAAACGCCAAAAAAACAAAAGAATTAAAAAAAGCAAACATATTTAAAAAATGCCAATAAACCAATTGATTGGCACAATGTCACACCAATGCCCTATGGGCATGGTTTGTCACTATGTCAGTCAATGGGCAACCTGCAAAAAAAAACAAAAAAAACCTGCATCAAATCAAAAGACATAACATTTGAATTAAAAAAAATGCTACTGCAAATAAAAAAACAAGCATCGAATAAAAGACATTACATTTGAATTTTAAAAAAATGCCAATGCAAATGCCAACCTAAATATTTTTTTAAACAAAAAAACAATAGCTTGAACTGTAGCTTATATCTGGCTGCTGGAATCTCGCTGCCTGGTACAGGTTGCTATGACGCTACCATACAGCAAGCAGGAGAGAACTGGCTGCTACATATGTATTTGCAAAAAGGTGAAATTTCTGAGCTCAGCTTTCGGGCACTGCTGGAGCCTTTCTCATACATATGCAGCCAGATGGTTTGTCGCGCTCTCGTGTGGGTATTAGAAGGGGGTTAACCCCCTTCATTACTTTAGTTGTAGTAACCACCAAGGCAAAGAAGGGATTAACCCCTCCCACAATCCTCCCGGTAGGCCTAACCACTCACCCTGCGGAAACTACCCCCTTTACCCACCACCTCTACGCCCAACAAACCAGTTACTTCGGTTTAACCCCTTCATTAACTTAGCGGCTAGCCACTAAGATAATTAAGCTACTTTTATTTTAATTACATAGGATTGAAGCAGGGTGTCTCCGGAGCAGAAGGACCTTGATTCTCCCACATCACGTGACCGGGACATTTAAACTTGCAGGAGATACCGGCATACCATACCAAGGCCTGTAACTCAGCAATCAGAGGGTCCCTGGGACTAAAATGAATGCGGTTCAGCTCTGGAGACCCCCTGCTTTAATACTATGTAATTTAAATAAAACATTGTGATCGCCTGGTAGAGATGCGCAGAGAGGAACTGCTTCTGTCTGCTCTCACTGCGCAGCTCTTCCAAATTGGTGCAGCCCGGTAGGATTAATACACATGGAGTCACATTCAGAAACTGGGACCCCCACTGTATTAATCCTGATGGGCAATTAGTCTGGCCTGGGGCAACCACGAGCAGGCAGTGGTCAGGCAGCTTTCAACTGTGGTTTCCTGACAGAATACTCCACAATATATCTGGCTACATCTGTATCTATTAAAGAATTTGGGGCTTTATATTTTTTTGCCTTAGTACATTTATTTATTTTAAGTTAAAAAGCTTCTAATAAAAACTGTTCCTTACTGTATTTTAGGTCGACTTTGATCAACTTCAAGATAACCTCTGTAATCTAGAGAGAAGATGCAAAGCTTCATGGGACTACTTAAAAATTATAGCAAATTATGAAATGAAGTCATCTCTGAAACAAAAAATGAGAGGTTTTCTGAAGGACTGTGCAGAACGAATCATCATTCTTAAAATTGTTCACAGAAGAATAATAAACAGGTACACTCTTTATTTTGTGACCTTTATACTAAACCCAACAAATAAGGCCAAAAAACATTCATTGTGATACTGTCCTTTTTTTATTTTTATATTTATTTACTCATTTTAATGTTCTTTTGTATGAACAAACAACATTGATGAATAAATATAAAAATGAGTACAATTTACGGCTTTTTATTTAATGCCTCAGTTTTTATTTAGCTGTTTAAAATGAATATGGTCTATGATCTCTTGTAAAGAGGTTTCATATTGGTAAAAAAGAAAAATTAAGCGATACACTGGCTTTTTTGAAAATAAGTTAAAATAAAAAGACTTGTAAAGTTTTACAGCTAAAGCCTTGTCGCTGGTCAACATCTATATCTCTTGTTTGCAAAAAGAAACATTTAAAATGCACTAAATTCCAATTTTGGAATTGTAACCAGCTCCAAATGTGTTTTGTAAAAAGGCAGATACTTTGTGGTCAGTATTTTTCTCACAGATATTGGAAGGGCAAGATTCCAACCCAGGTAAGAGACAGATAAAGAGAAAAAGTATACAGTGTAATACAATAATGTAAAACTTCAATCAGATACAGTATGAAGAAAACTTCAATCATTGCACTTATATTACCCAATAGCATTAAAGACACATCTGATATCTGATGGTATACTATGAAATGTAGAAGTCTTCAACCTCGATAACACCCAATATGTGGAGATGGTCATCTAATACGTTTCCTCTGGTGTATTCCCTCGTTGATATATTCGAATGGGAACCAAAGCGATAATTTAAACTGTAGAAGTGATCTCACAGTCAAATAAAACAGAGATAAAGAGCCAATAGTGTAAATGGTCTAAAAAATCTTTATATATAAATAAGCAATACAAATGTGCACTCACCATGTATAACACTCCTAAAAGTATGTTGTATACGGAAGGAGCAGATTCCGGGCTTGGGGAAAGATCTCAGCGCCACCCCTGGTTCATCGTTGAGTCTAAACATTGGTGAAGCAGATAAGGAGTAGGGCTGGCTGCGAAGTGTGTAGACCAGAAGTCTCGAACAACGCCGGATGCAACAGTTGTGGCAGTGATATCTTTTACCAAGCTGGGCGTTAAGTTGCTAGAATTGATTTACTTGCATTGAATCTAGACTAGTGTCACCTGAATTTGGATGGAACAAAATTAGAGCTCTAACGAAAATATGTAGGAGTGGGGGGGAGGGGGGGAGAGTCAAAGTTTTTCTCTAAAATAAAATTCAGTTAAGCTTGCGTCACATATATCTTTAGAAAAACGATGTATGAAGTTACATTGTTAATTTAAGTTTTTCTAAATATTTATACTTTTCTTTTTTTTTTGTTTCAATATTTTTGTATTATTTTACATAAGTAAATTAACATCTTACTTATATGTCCAATTTTGTTAAAGAAACAATATTTTTACATTTATCTTAGCAAAAACAATTATCTTCATAACAATTTTTCTTTACTATTTTCTGTATGTTGCATATCAATTTAATTGTTTTATATAAATCTCTATGGGTTCTATTCATTTCAAATTATTCTTATTTTTTATTTTATAACATAGAAAAGATAAAGATAAAGAAAAAGGATAGATAAAGATGAGGCTAGAGAGGAAAGGAATGGGAAGGCGGGGGGTAGGGAATGCTTGAGGGCTAAAAGGTAAAAGAGATAAGGGATAATAATCAACTATGATCAGGATTCTACCTAACAAAATGGAGGCCACAAATCCCATACCTTATAGAATTGATCTAAATTTTGATTCAGTTGAGCTGAAAGCTTTTTCATTAATTTAACTTCATTAACTCTTTTAATTATTGTATTTCTCGATGGTACATTTATATTCTTCCACGCCGCTGCTATAGAGCAACGGGTGCTGTAAGAACAATAGAGATAATTTTTCTCATCTTATTAGATACCCATTCAACAGGCTTTGCTAATAAATATGTTAGTGGGTCTAGAGGGATTCTCGTATCTGTAATTTCCTGTAGTGTATTTTGGATCTTTGTCCAAAACTTTTGAATCTGTGGACATGACCACCATATACAGTATGTACCATATCTCCTCTCAGGCCACATCCTCTCCAGCATAAATCTGATGTGCCTGGGGAGATATGGCTCAGTCTACTCAGGATTAGGTACCATTGAAATACAATTGTGTATATATTTCCTTTCGTTATCGTGCAAATTGAAGTTTTAGCTGCCGATTCCCAGGTTTCCTTATCTATTTCTACATTGAGATCTTCATCCCATTTAAACATATAATTATGATTCTGAGGAGTTGTTGCTAGAATTAATTCCCCATATATTCTTGGGATCAATTCCTTATGATACACACCTTTTTTACAAAGTCTTTCAAATTTTGTTAAATCAGGAATTTTTTCTTTCTGTGATAATTTAAACAAGTAATGTCTAATTTGAAGACAACTAAAAATTGGAATATCAAGTGTTTGATATTTTATTTGTATTTCCTTAAATGTCATTGGTTTCCCTTCTACTACCAAGTCATTTACCATTGTAATATTTAGCTCTCTGAATTGTTTGAATGTAACCCGTCAGGAATACATTGCTAATTAATTTGGGCAGCTCTTGAGATGCAAAGGGGAGTGGGGGGGTGGGGTGGAGGAAGGTGTGGGGAGGATGGAGTGGGGGGTGGGAGGGGGTGGAGGGGGGGGAGGGAGGGAGAGGTGGGGGAAGAGATGGAGAGGATAGTATAGGAGGGGATGGGGAGCTAGGATACTAGTAAACTCAGAGTAACATAGTGAGAATATTGACAGGAACTCTATAGGGCTGATAAGCCGTTCTGTGTCTATTGATCCGTCTCGCAACCCTGGAGCTTAAGGAGGGGAGGGGGATTCATATTGGTAGACAGAAAACCACAAAGTAACATTTGGCAATGTTATTATCAGAATCATTGGCGAGTATTGATGACATCTTTTGTCATCTGGTCTCCTTCGTAGACCTTGAATCAGGTGGGGTGAGGAAGGGGGTGGGGAGCAGGAAAGAGAGCATACATATTTACTCTAGTCATGTTTCATCTTAAGCAGTACATCTCCTGACATGTATCCTCATTTTAACAATCATCAATCACTGTAGTTTATATAGCATGGTGTAAGCTTCTCTCAGTTTAGGTAATCCATCGGGGAGGGGGGGGGTAAATGGGGGAAGTAATGAAGGGGGGGTAAATGGGGAAAGGAAGGGGGAGGTGGGTGAGGGAAGGGGGGGACGGGGAGGGGGAGGGAGGTGAGGGGTGGAGGAGGGGGAGATGTGGGGGGGGGAGGGATACGTATCATCTGTTATGGGATCTATGTCCCTTATGTATCTAGCTTAGATGTCGGCTCTTCTAAGCGTTTCCCTGCGGATTGGATCTTGGCACTTATCCTCACTGGTAGAACACTTATGAAATATTAGAGAACATGAGAAAACAGTCCCATTATCACATTAACATATTATCAACTTCAACAAATAATACTCGGTGGTAAAATCAGCGGGGAGGTGGGCAAACAGGGATGTCAGTGTTAACTTATGCGCTGATGCTCCTTCAAATGTGGGAAGGGAAAGAGAACCGATCCCGTTCTCCAAACTGTGTCCCGGTTCCTGGGTATTTATACCATGGTAGCCGCCGGTCTCAACCCTCTAGTCTGTGGGGTCTCTGTTATGCGGCCTCCTTCCGTAGGGGAGGGAAAGGGGGGGGTTGGTGTACTCACAGTTTTGAGGATTCCTTAATGGGTGTGGGGTCCGATTCCCTTTCTGGGCCCTCTTTGCTCGCTTAACCCACCCCCCTTGAAAAACAAGCCTGGAGGCTTCTGCATATGCGTGTGCCCACGCGATCTTCTCTGCAGGGGTACCGATCCCCCCGGCTGCTACCCGCTCCCCTGGCCACCCAGCCTGGGCCTCAGATGAGCAGACTCCAGTAGGGGCATTACGCTGCCGGCCGGTTGCGGAACATCTGGGCCTGGGAGGCCGTGGTGACGGTCTGTAGCTGAGGAAGCCGCAAGACACAGGACATCCAGGGCTGGTGGGCCCCATCCGAGGTACCATCCCCTCCTGCTCCGCTGTCGTCGCAATCCAGAGGTGAGTCAATCAGTGTGGGAACCGGGTGTTGGAGTTCAGTTTGCCGCTTGCTCATTTATTTCTGGCGAAGCGTTGATGCACCGCTCTTTTTGTGGTGTCTGCAGGGCCGCCATCTGCGTCCCCTCCTCGTGTGGCTGTCTGGGTTGAGTTAGGCAGCCATGCAACTGGGGGAGATAGGCCCAGCGCTCGGGCGAAAGGGAGCATATCCTCCGGCCGTCGGATGGTGAGAAACTTGCCTCCATTATTTGCGGTAAGTTTAAATGGGAAGCCCCACCTGTATTTCACCTCATTTTCATGGAGAAACACAGTGAGGGGCTTCGTCTCCCTTCTCCGGTTGACCGTGATGCGAGATAGATCGTTGAAAATCTGTATGGCCTCTTCTTGGAAGGTAATTGATGAGGAGCTTCTGCATGCTATATCTTTCATCGTGTAGCTGTGCATTCTGACTATTATGTCACGTCTTCGGCCTGGATCTTCTGATCGCGGGCCCAGGGCTCTGTGGGCTCTGTCAATTTCGAGATCTTTTTCCTCTAGAGACGAACATATAGATGTGAAGAGTTCCGTGAGGTAAGGTCTGATTTGACCCGGGAGAACCGTTTCAGGGACATTGCGGATGCGCAAATTCTGCCTCCTGTCCCTGTTCTTCTGGTCCTCTTGGCCCTCTTTTAGCAATTGGATTTCCTCTCCAAGGCGGACGATTTCCTCCTCGGCCTCAGTCTGTCGCGCGAGGGATTCTGCCAGCTTCCCCTCCAAGCCTGTTGTGCGTTCCGTGAGGCCCTGCATGTCTTGTTTTAGCTCCGCTGCCACTGCTCTGAGATCCGCTTGGAGTGAAGCCTGTAATTTCGTGTGCATGGACGCCATTAGGTCCTCCATGTAGGCTTTGGTTACAGGTTCCTCCGGTGCAGCTGTCTCTTTGGGCCGTGTTGATTTGCTCTGCGGGGCCTGTGGGCCGCGTGTTCCGGCACCATCTTGGGCTTCTGCAGAGCCCTCGGGGCTTTTCTGCGGGGGTGAAAAATACTTAGTAACCCCTTGATTTGCTGCTTTTTTCTGTTGTTTGGACATTCTCTCTGTGTTTCTCTTGTTGGAATTCGGTCGGGGAATGTTGGCGGGAGAGCGTTATATTTATGTTTTATTCTGTTAGGTCCGCGGAGCTCTTTCCCTACATCACCATACCCGAGGACGTCACCGGAAACCCCTCTTTAGAACATTTTTTTTTTTTCAACTTATATTTTTTATTATTTTGTTCCGTACATAATATGCATACAGTGAAAAAGCTCGTAAGAACAAATATTATCAGCTTACTGCATGTGTCATTCCACTTTGTAATTGGGTAGAGGGTTTTGGACATACGGGGTAGACGGACAGACAGACAGGGGGGGGTCTCCGGCCAGAAGTCGGAGGGGAGAGACAAACCAAAAGAGGGGGAGAAGAAGAGAGAGAAGGAGGGGGGGGGGAGTTCGGGGGGTCTCCTTCCATGATTCCGCCTCTGCCTCTCTCATGCTGGTTCTCTGCGTCTGAGGACTTTGTGCATACCCCGTAGGACCTCTAACTTTTGACTAGTTTGTCTCTCTCATTTTCTTATAGGTCCCTCTTGGGGTCGGCGGGGTTTTGGAGTGGGGGGGGGGGAGGAGGCGGGGGGTGCTACGTGCATCTAAGTGTGGTACGGGTTCCACCGTTAAGCACTTCCTCATGGGAGAACGCATTTGTCCCTATCAAGGCCAAATTGAGGTCCTCTCCACTCCCTGGATTTCTTTCTGGGCTAACCATGGTGCCCAGACTTTTTCAAAATTTTCGCCAGTGTCATTGACCAAGCTTGTCAGCATTTCCATCTGGCATACCGTCCAAATTCTATGTCTAATATTTGGGATTGAGGGAATTATGTTCTGTTTCCAGCGTGCTGCAGTCTCCCCCCTCATCGCCATAGCAAAGTGAGCTATCAGCTTATTTTCTCCTTTAGTGAACCCGGTTGCTGGTCTGTTCAGGAGGAACAGCCATGGATCTAATGGGACGGGTTTACCTGTGATAATGTTCAACCAGTCTTTAATTGAGTCCCAGACTGGGACGATTTTGGGGCAGGACCACAGCATGTGCAACAAATCTGCCTGCTGTCCACATTGTCTTGGACACAATGGGGAGTAACTGGGCAGAAATTTAGCTAATTTTGTGGGAGTGTGATACCAGCGCATCATTACTTTATATGCGTTCTCCCTTAAGGTCGTGCACATTGAACTCTTGGAGGTCGCCGTCACTATCTTTGTCCAGTCCTCTACCTCCAGCTCCTCTCCTAGGTCTGTTTCCCATTGGGTCATATATCTGGTTTTGTCCTTTACTGTCGTGCTAGAACCGGTCACTTCTTTGTACATCTGCGATGTGAGTCTCACTGTGGATGTCCCTGATCGACAGAGCTTTTCGAAATTTGTCATAGGGGATTTTGGCTGAACTTTTTGATAGAACGCCCTGATCTGGAGGTACCTAAAGAGCTCGGCATTGGGGATATGGAAGTCTGATTTGACTATTTCGAAGATTTTTATTCCTTGTCTTCCCTCCAGATCAATCAATCTCTTTATGTTATTTTGTTTCCAGATAGAGAAATCTGTGCTGGACTGGCCCGGAGCAAAGAGGGGGTTATTCCAAATTGGTGTCATGCCCGATGTCCTGCTGGTCAGGCCATATTTGAGCCTTGTGCTTTCCCAGATTGATAGCGAGTTGGTCATTGAGGATAGCGGCAATTTGGTGCTATTGCGCACCTTCTTGGGGTACCAAATCAGATGCTCTAGTTCCAATGGGGAGCATGCCTCTCGTTCCAACGCGACCCACCTTTTAGAGTCGGGGTTGGTGTGCCATTGCACAATTTGACATAATTGGGCCGCTCGATAGTATGACAACAAACAAGGTACCGCTAGCCCTCCCGCCCCCGTTTGTGTGCGCATTATCTGTTTGCTCACTCTCGCCTTTTTGCCTCCCCAGATAAACTTATCTATCTCAGTTTGGAGGGAGAGAGTTTCCTTCAAACTTAACGGCACTGGGAGTGTTTGAAAGAGATACAAGAGGCGAGGGAGCAAGTTCATTTTTACGCAGTGGATTTTGCCAATCCATGAAATTTTATTTTTGGCCCACTTATGGAGATCCTCTCTCAGGGTCCGCATCAGTCGCGGGTAGTTAGCTTGGCCAATTGTATTATATGTCCGCGTGATATTGACCCCCAAGTATTTAACTTGCTGTTTTTGCCAGCGGAAATTGAAGTTAAGGGCAATTAGTTTTTCTACGTGTTTAGGGAGGTTTATGTTAATAGCCTCCGATTTGCTCTGATTGATTTTGAACCCGGAGACCCTATTGAAACGTCCCAGCAGATCGAGCAGGTTCGGCAAGGAGGTGAGGGGCCTGGATACTGTCAGGAACACGTCATCCGCATAGAGTGCCACCTTATGCGTCTGGTTTCCGATGGCAATACCTGAGATGTCTTTGCTATCCCGTATCTGAGCCGCCAGCGGCTCCATACACAATGCAAAGAGGAGGGGGGAGAGCGGGCATCCCTGTCGCGTACCACTCTTAATTTGGAAGGGTTCTGAAGCGAAACCCTGGTGGGTAACCCTAGCCGACGGGGTCGAATATAGCGCAAATATAGCTTTTGTTAATTTGTCACCCATTCCGAACGCTCCAAGCGTGGCTTCCAAGTATGGCCAGTCTATCCTATCAAATGCTTTTTCCGCATCCAGACTGAGCGCCATAACTGGTATATCGTTGTGATTGGCTATTTCTATCAGATCAATAATCCGTCGGGTATTATCTGATGCTTGCCGACCCTGGATAAACCCGACTTGATCTGGGTGCACCAGTCTGGGTAGGGTAAGACTCAATCTATTGGCCAACAATTTAGAATAAATTTTGATGTCCGAATTAATTAGGGATATAGGTCTATAACTTTTACAGTCCTGTGGGTCTTTCCCTGTCTTGTGTATTACTGAGATGGACGCTTGGAGCATTTGGCTAGGGAACTGGGAGCCGTTCAGCACTTGGTTAAACATACGGAGTAGATAAGGGGCTAGTTGTTTTCTAAATTTTTTGTAGTAAAGGTTCGAGTACCCGTCGGGGCCCGGGGCTTTAGAGGGTTTCAGGTTTTTCATAACCTCCGATAGTTCCTCCATTGTAAAATCTCTACCCATCACCTCTCTGTCCACCCCGCTCAGGCAGGGTATATTTGAGCTATCTAGAAAATTCACCAGGGCCTCCGTGTTCGCTGGAGATCTAGCTACTTTATCCCCGTCATATAGTTTTGCGTAGAAGTCTTTGAATTCCCTTACAATTTGCTTGGGGTTGGCGGTAATTTCCCCTGATTCTCGCCGTAACGCTTGGATATTATAATTGCGTGTTTTGGAATTAATCATATTGGCTAGTAAGGTATCTGGTTTGTTTGCCTTCTCGAAAAATCTTCTCTTTGACCAACTTAACGCTTTCTCAGCCTGGGAAGTGAGCAGAAGGTTTAGTTTAGTCTGGGTGTCTTTTATTTGTTGCAGGGTCGCTGCATTGGGTAACCTCCGATGTTGTTCCCAGTGCTGCTTTAGCTCTGCTTGCACCTTAATAATTTTTGCGTTGCGCTCCTTTTTCTTGCGGGCTCCCATACTAATCAAAACCCCCCTCAGTGTTGCTTTATGTGCCTCCCAGAGGGTTATATGTGAGTCAACGCTATCTTTATTTTCACTGAAGAAGTATTTAATCTCCTCTTTAATCTTTCTCTCAAGGTCTGGGATCTTTAGCAGGGAGTCGTTTAGTTTCCAATTTGCTCTCGGTCTTTCCAGCCCTATCTGCGTGCACCTTAGCTCGATCGGTGCGTGGTCCGACCATGAAATATCATGGATCTCCGTATGGGTGACCGCGGAGACCAGTCTACTAGACACAAAGAAGTAATCGATTCTGCTAAACGAGTCGTGTGGGTGTGAATAGAAGGTGTAGAGTTTTTCTAGTGGGTGGGTTTCTCTCCATGCGTCCAATAGCTGGAGGTCTTTTAGCTCCTGCTCTAGCGCGGAAGATCCAGGGTTAGTCTTATGTTTGTGGGGCCTAGAACGATCTAGAGTTGTGTTCATAGCCACGTTGAAGTCTCCCCCTAGGATTAGGGCTCCTTCCCTGAATTTTTTTATGACGCTGAATGTCTTCTTAAAGAATTCAGCCTCGTGGGTATTTGGGGCATACAATGTGGCTATTGTTATGGGTAGTGTGTTGATGGATCCTACGAGCATCAGAAACCTACCCTCTCGATCTTTTTTTACTTTATCTACTATTAGGCCCACCCTGTTGTGAACTAAGATTGCTACACCTCGCTTCTTTTCTAGGGCGGAGGATAGGAATACTTGGTTATATTGTTTGTCAAAGTATTTGGGAGCACTAGTGGTACTGAAGTGTGTTTCCTGGAGTAGGATAAAATCTGCTCCCTTTTTTTTGTAATCAGTGAGAGCTATCTTTCGTTTACATGGGGAGTTTAGTCCCTTAGTGTTGTGGGATATAAATGTTAGGGGCATGTTGGTGCGGGGTACTGACCTTGTATCCTTAATGTTGCTCTTGGATGTATCGAGCCGCTACGGTGCTGCTGCTGTTCCTCTGCAGTACTCAGCATTGTGCGGAGCTTCGGCGGTGAACCACTTGTGGAGGAGACAGTGTGGGGGGGGGGTGGATACAGTAGGTACATGGGAAACATGAGGGCAGGAAGAAAACACATTCAAAACACATAGTAACTTGGGAGAGTGGTCAGCGGCATAGTACCGCTTTCTCTCCCTTGCCTGTGGGTCGGTGGATCTCTGAAGCACGCCCTCCAGCTCCCTCCTTCTCCAGAGGGCCGTGTCTCTCCACCTCTTCCCCAGGACTTTCTCAGGTTCTAGGGCAATTGCCCCAGCCCGAGGGTAGACACACACGGCGACAATAGGACCGCCGTCCCAGCCGACTACCTATCAACTTTATTAATCCTAGTTTAGATCTTGCTAAAGTTCGCATGTAAGATATTCTACGTAAAACCTCTGGTGTAAGAACAAACCCATAACTGACTATATAATAATAACTTTCCGCAACTTGCCCTGCTTTCCTCTGTAGTTCTCGATGCCCCATCTATTGCCTGTTGAGCTCAAGCTATCTGCTGTATCTTGTCGAACTAATCCCTTCCCTTTTAGCTCCAAGCTGAGATTTAGTGCTGATTAGCTACCTTTACCTTAATTGCCCCCCCCAGAGGTACCAATCCCTCAGGGTCTACCCCTGAGCCTCCCCATCTCCCCCCTCCTAGCGTTGCTGTCACTCCCTTTACAGATTTCTACTCTAGCACCACCGCTGCCTATCTTACTGGAGTTACTTAATTAGCTATTCCTTCTGTGAGCACTCTAACCTTTACCTCTCTCTCCCCTTGCTCCTTTTTCCCCCTCTTCCTCCTCCTCTTCCTCATTCTCCTGCTGCCCTCCGCTCTAGCTCCCTGCTATATCTAGCTGGGCCTCGTATCCTAACCTCCCTGTATCTTTCGGGTATTGTTTGGTGTTTGGTGCTTGGTGCATAGCAGCTGTCTGCACTGTCCCCCCGGCGCTTTGTGGTCCTGGGTTGCTGGGCCGCTTCCGGGATCTCGAACCTGCTCCCGCCCCTTCCGGCTTGTTCCGCCCGCCGCCATCTTGGATGTGGCGCCTCGATCACGCACCTCTCGCGTGAGGTGCCGCCTCCTTCCTGCTGACGTCGTCTGCTGCCGCCCCTTCTCAGTTGGTCTCCGGAGCTGATCCAAGATGGCCGCTATTCTGCTGCCGCCGTCAGGGGTACAGGTAAGTGGTGCAATGGTGTTGTGCGGAATTAGGACCTCGTCTCTGCTAGGTGTTGATGAGAATGTCAGGGGGGGGTGTGTGTAGCCATCTGGGGGTTCTTGGTGGGGTTTTCATGGGCATCTTAGGCGAACGAAGAGGTAGGGCCAACTTTAACTGTGGGGGAACACTATCTCAGTTACCGTGGGCTGCGGGCTTGATTGTTTTTCTTGGGTCTTCCTGCCTCCCGCCATGTTGGGTCCGGGGCTGCTCTGTTTCCCGCCACTTCCTCCGTGATTTTATCTTGCAAGCCCAGTTTTGTAAGAAAGGAACCGCCATCTTCAGCTTTCTTTATTGTGGTAGATGCCCCATTTCTGGACACCAGGAGACCGAAAGGGAAGATCCAGCGGTATTTAACCCCTTCATCTCTGAGGATCTTGGTGATCGGGGTAAGTTGCTTTCTTTTCAGCAACGTAGTGGGGGAAATGTCCTGGAAAACTTGAATTTTGTGAGACTCAAAGGACGGGTTATTGCGGGTCATCTGGGCAAACAGTTCTTTTATTCGAAAGTAGTGGAAGCGGGCGATGATATCCCGCGGGGGGTCTCCCTGTTGTGGCCTGGATCTCAGGGCCCTGTGGCAGCGATCCAAATGCAGCTCCTGGGACGTTTTGTCCGGCATCAGCTGGGTCAGCCACCGGGCCATGAAATCCTCCGGGTCAGTCTCTTCTTCTGGGACCCCCCTTATCCTCATGTTATTTCGTCGCTCCCGATTTTCGGAGTCCTCCTGTTTGTCCAGAATATCTTGGAGAGTGTCTTTCACTTGGGCCAATTGCTTGTCTGTCCTATGGAGTGCTTTCACAGTAGTGTCCAGTTTCCTTTCCAAGGAGTCGGTTCTGGACCCGATGCTACTTATATCTGCCCTTAGGGACGCCACTTCGGCTTGCAGGCATCTCTTTATGTCCGCGCAGAATTCCTGCATATCGCGTCTCCGCATGATTCTGTTGCCATTATCATTTTCTCCCTCTCCCTCCGATTCAGAGCCACTTAGCGGGGGGCCCTCCTGGCTGCGGGCGCGTGGCTGATCCCCTTTGCTATAATAGTCCGTCATTACTGTGGAGGGGCGCTTCGATCGAGTTCCCTTAGACATCTTGGGGGTATTTGCGGGCTATGTGGGCAGTTTTTGTCAGGATTATTGAGGTTTTAGCGCATTTATTGATTTTTTAGTGCCGGCTGGGAACGGAGCTGAAGGTTCAGGCAGCCATTCAGTCCGCCGTCGCGCATGCGCATCCTTTAGAACATTTTTAATGGGGCAGAGTCATTTAATCTTGTCAGTGTCTGCTGTGTCGCTCCTCTGCCTGCGAGCCACTTTATTGCATCTATGCTTGGGTTTTCAGGGGTTATGCGGACATTGCCTAGTGGCCGAGGCATGTGTATCTGCTTTTGTTTTTTATTATCCTGCCTCAGCAGCCCCTGGGCTAGGATTAGGCTGATTTTTTATGTTGTGGTGTTTATTTATTTATTTATGTTCCTGGGGGGAGCTGTGCCTTTAAATCCAACCTGCGGCTGCCATCTTGGATTTGGTCGGCACGCAGGCTGAAACGCAAGGAGCCAGACAGCTCCGATCCAGGCAGCAGCTGTTCTCAGCCCCCCTCCTCGCAGCGACAATGCAGACAGGTGGAAGGCAGCACAGTGAGGCAGGGGGGATAGCGGGAAGGCGTGCTGATCGGGTTTACTGCCGGCCGGGAGAGGTAAGCGCGGCGTGCAGCTACAGCACCATGGCGGCCATTTTAGTTAGCCTCCAGCTGCACCAGCAGAGTATTTTTATTTGAAACAGTGTTTATTATTATTTTTGTAGGCCTTTGTTTAGTGTAGTGACTGTTGACAGGGGGGTATGAGACACCGCCGGGACCCGACACCAGGTGCGGCCGTCACGTAGAACGGGACAGAGCGGGAGGCCCCCGTAGGCTGCCTAGGTGGGGAGATCAAAGGCCCAACAGGCGTCACCACTCCCGCGCGGCACCCACCTTTCTCCACCAGGACCAGCGGTGGGTTGATGCAGATCAGGCCGCCGGTCAGATCCTCGCTCTGCTCTCCGGATCCCAGATGGTTTGGGGGGCTGCAGACCTTGGTCTCAGAGAGACTACCTTGCGGGGTTTGGCGCCGGATCCAGGTAAATCATTCCTGCTTGACCGCCATCTTAGCCACACGGCAATTTGAGAGAGGAGGCCCAGGGGACCCGGTCTTTGCATGTATGCTTGGGGTTTGTGTATAATCCACTGCCACCAGGGCATTCAGCACAAAGATGAATCTTCCCCCAGCTTTTTAAATATTTTTTGAGGGTTTCTTGGTCCCTGTTATCTTTATTTTGTCCTCTCTTGGGACGGAGCTGTATAGACACAGGTCCTGCTTGCTCGGTGTCTTGGCCACGCCCCAACAGAATAGAATCTTTAATGCAAAGGGCAGTAAAAGATCTAAAAGATGAAATATCCTCTCTGGGAGAATGTACCAGCTCCCAAGAGTCAATGGTTGACGAGAAGATCACCCGTCAATCTCAAATGGACATCGAACTCAGAGAGGTGAAGGCCCAGCTTAAAGAGGTCAAGGATAGACAGGAAGACACGGAGAATAGAGACCGCCGTAACAACCTCAGGATCAGGGGGATCCCGGAATCAGAGACGGATGTCGAAGGATTTATAGGCAAGTGGCTAACGGCAGCTCTCCCAGAATTCACAGAGGAGTCTCTCATCCTGGATAGATCTACAGAGCCCTGAGAATGATACCCCAACCAGGTGACAAGCCAAGAGATGTGGTTTTGAGATTCCATTACTTTAAAACAAAGGAGGCTTTCAACTAGGCTACAAGAGGTTCAGACCTCTCCTCAGATGGAGAAAAGCAGGTATGGAATCTCGATGCCAAAGAATGGGGATTTTTTAGCTCTGGACTATCAAGAAGGTCCAGTATATTTGGATAACCCGATGGATTTTCTAAAGGTCTAACTGTTATGTTAGTGACTGTTAGAAATAATGATGCGGTGCCAGTCAGTCCAAATTGACAAAAATAAGTGATAAAACCACAGATATAGCATTATACTATTATGTTCTAAAGGTTAAGTTTATATATAATGTTATTCTATTATGTTCTAAAGGTTAAGTATATACATAGCGTTATACTATTAGGTTCCAAAGGTTAAGTTTATACTAGAATGCTACAATATGTTTTATGTGAAATGTTTAGATTGTATATGATAAGGTTTCTCTATATAACAGATCCAAAAAGACCAAGGAGGTCTCGGGGTGAGAGCGGGGGCCGAAAGATCTGTAGAGAGGCAATACTATTCTACAACCGGGTCGCCTTCACACAGAAGTTTATGAAAGTGGACAGGGATGGCAGATATATAATTCTAGTAGGTGAGCTGTATGGAAAAGAACTGACCATAGCCACAGTCTATGCTCCAAATGAGAATAGCGTGGACTTTTTTAATTCATTTTTTACTACCTTGGGTACATGGGCGAAAGGCCAAATTATTCTAGGAGGAGACTTCAACCTGGCATTAGACCCGGCCCTTGATAGATCTTCTGCTCCTAACCCCGGCTCTCAGAACTATAGATCCCAGGAGATCAGGGCCCTTAAACGAGGTTTACTCTCTCTTAATTTTATTGATATATGTAGAGAGGTGAATCCCCAGGCTAGAGATTTTACTTTCTATTCTTCCCCCCACCAAACATACTCACGTATCGATTACATTTTTCTTAACGCAGGATTGATCCCTCAGGTCTCCAACTCAAATATTGACAATATAACCTGGTCAGATCATGCCCCAGTAGATGTCACAATCACGAATTTGAATATTAGAGTACCAAGGGGAGCTTGGAGACTAAATGAATCCCTTCTCAAGGTCCCAGAGGTTTTGCAGGCTGTCACCAGAGAACTTGAGGCCTTTTTTCAGGTTAATGAGGGAAGTGTGTCATCGCTGGCAACAATGTGGGAGGCTCACAAAGCTACAATTAGGGGTTTTCTTATCTCCGTTGCATTAGGTAGGAAGAGGGCCCGACAGTTGAAAATGGACTCTATTCAAACTAAGATTGATGCTCTCAAAACTCCATAAAAACAACCAGTCCCCAGAGACGCTGTTATCCCTAAGGGAAGCTAGAGCAGAGCTCAGTATGTTTCTAACCGCGAAAGCAGAACAATCTCTTAACTGGTCAAAAAGGAAGTTCTATGAAAAAGCGAATAAAGCAGACTCCCTCCTAGCAGCTAAACTACGAAACAGGCACCCCTCTTACACCATTCACTCAATTAGATTGCAATCGGGCTCTCTAACCTCAAACCCAAGAACAATAGTTAGAGAATCCCAAGACTACTACTCTAAATTATATAATGGCAAAAAGGTTTTACACAATGCCCAAACAAGGGCAAAAATAGCTAGTTATCTTCAGTCAGCAGATCTACCCTCTCTGTCTGAGGCCCAACAAGGAGCTATAAACCAATTTATAACACTAGATGAAGTTAATATAGTAATTAAGAATTTAAAACCTTCAAAAGCTCCGGGCCCAGATGGGTTTTCTAATTTTTACTATAAAAAATGCTGTGACATTCTCTCCCCCCATCTCCTTAGGTTATTCAACTCTATTATGACTGATGCTGTTTTTCCAACAAACATGCTGCAAGTCTCGATTTCTCTTATTTACAGTATAAGGAGGGGGGAAAGATCCTTCAGCATGTGGAAGCAGGAGACAGTTAAGCTAATCAAATTAAATTTTGATTTCAAATGGCAGCACTCCTCACTGAAATATCTGGGAGTTTTTCTGACAAAGGATTATGATTCGCTCTATCAGGCTAATTATCCTAAAATATTGAAAATATTAAAAGCCGAACTAGCATCCTGAACTAAGTTTAATGTATCTTGGTTGGGGCGAGTTCAATCAGTGAAGATGAATTTACTGCCTAGATTGCTTTATCTTTTTCGGACCCTTCCTATACCTGTCGTAATGTCAGATATAACTAAACTGTAGTCTCTGATCTCCAAATTCATTTGGAATAACAAAAGACCCAGATTCAACTGTAAATTGTTAACCAGGCCCACCGGGGCAGGAGGAATGGCACTCCCCTGTCTCCTCTCATATTATAGGGCTGCCCAAGCAAGACAGTGGGTAGCGTGGCACGAAGATCAGTCACTTAGGAGATGGGTCGCCTTGGAGGCACATCTAGTATAGTCACTTAGGAGATGGGTCGCCTTGGAGGCACATCTAGTATACCCTACTCCAATAGAAAATATTATATGGTTATCTAACCGGATAGGTCTCTTGGAGCACCCGATCTTGCCATCGATCACACACTCTCTCAAGCTGTGGGATAGATTTAAGTTCAGATATAAGCTTAGTAACCCAAACTCCCTAATGACTCCTTTTTTTTGGAAATAGGGATTTTATCCCGGGACTACCCAAACAATCTTTTATGTTCTGGCGGCAAGCAAACATTTGTAGACTTTTTGATATTAGCCACGATTTCAAAGTGACGCATTTTGATGAGTTGGTTAATAACAAGGGGATCCCCTCAGGAGAAATCTTTCATTAACTCCAATTAAAAGCTTTTTTTTGCCAAAGTTAAACCCACTAGCCCTGTCTCCCGGTTTGAGAGACTCTGTCTGGAAGCCGACTCACAAGAGAGGCTGATATCGACACTATACGGCCAATTTGCCCTACCGGTCAAAGACCAAATTGAATTTAAATTTATGGAGAAATGGGAAGCTGATCTAGGCGAGGAATTGGAGGATGAGGACTGAGAGGACATTTTCCAAGTGGTAGCCAAAAGCTCAATCTGTTTAACCATTCGGGAAAATGCATATAAAGTATTGACACGTTGGTAAAATACACCAGAAAATATTGCTAAATATGTACCAGGCTTCTCCCCTATACTGTATTTCCTAAGGGTTGTGGTGAGGTGGCTTCTTTTCTGCATATGTGGTGGTCATGCCCCTATGTACAGGTTCTATGGACGCAAGTGAGATCCTGGATCAGCAATATCTTGGGCTGGGATATCCCCCTAGACCCATGGCTGTTTTTATTAAACAAACCACTCCAGGGCCACACCAGAGCGGAGAATATGCTAATAACCCACATTATTACCGCGGCAAGATGTGCCCTGGCAGGTCTTTGGAAACAGGACAAACTTCCATCAATCCCTCAAATCAGAAACAAGGTATGGTTTGTATGTACGATGGAAAAGCTCACAAGCTTTTTGAACGATACATATGATAAGTTTCAGAAGGTATGGCTACCCTGGATAATGTTTATAGGAAACCGAAATGTATCCCAAAATTCCCTCAGCCTATAATATTATAAATCCTCCCCTTTTTTAAATTCAGCTGATTAATTCCGGCTGTTACCCCCGGCATGCGCTTATAAGTTACATTTTGTCTTAACTTAAGAATTCTATATCCCTCATTATCACGGCAGTTTACCCTAAGAAAGAGGTTGCCCCAGATTTTTCTCCTCTCTGTACGAAATGTAGTGTGTTGTTATATGGAAGTGTAATATGTTATTGCTACTTCACCAAACGGCTGTTCTCCTCCCTATGCCCCCTCCCCTTTTTATTTTTGTACCCATCCCCCCTGCCCCCCCTGATAACTTTCCCTTTATTCAAGTTGTATTTCTGTATAATTTTGCATAATCTAATAAAAATTTAAAGTTTAAAAAAAAAAATGAAATTTATTAATTGCATCACAACCAACATATACAGGCAGTCCTCGTTTTATAACGCTTCGTTTTACAACGAATGGCTTATCCAACGCTATGCAATGCATACCTACAGTATGTTCATTTTTGCAACGCCAAAACGGCTTATCCAACGCTATTACGACGCTTTGCAAAGTTGTTTATGTGTATATAATATATATATTATACTATATAATATATTATATTTTTATATTATATTATATAAGTGTAGCCAGGTCACCCTTTGCCCCCTGCGACCCCCTCGGGAGCCTCCGTGGGCACAAGCGATGCCGGATACTGCCGGAGGCCAGCGGCAGACCCGACGGCCATCCCAAGGGTGGGGGCCGTTGCAGGGAGCGGTGCGCTGTCTCCGCGAGCAGGCCGGTTGCCGGGGACGCGATCGGGCCGTTGCTAAGGCCGCGGTCGCGTCTCTAAGGTCCCGGCGGCCGGCGAGGAGAGCGCCGCCATTACGGAGAGACTCGCGCATGCGCAGTGATCGCGCGAGGGCAGGAGAGGTCCAGTTAGCTCGCGCATGCGCAGGGAGAACCCTAGCGCCAGGGAACAGTTGCGTGAGGGCAGGGAAGGCGCAGGAGAGTCGCGCGAGAGTAGGGATAGATAGTGAGAGGTTGTGGCGGCCATTAGGGGTTAGTGTAGGTGCAGGAAAGGCGCGCACGCGGCCCCAATGTAAGTACAGCCTCCACGGGACTACAATTCCCATGAGGCTTAGGGCCAAGCACATCAGGTGCTTCATAGGAGCCAATAGGGCTGCAGGACTGCCCTGGAGGAAAGGATACATTTCGCGGGCTTGCACCACGCTAGTCAGTCAGCGGAGGGACCCTGTGAGGGAAGGAGGTAGGATACAGGAGAGAGGGACTCCCCTGTATTAGGCCAGCACCCCCTTTGGTCCAGGATAGCTCAGCTCCCCAGTAAGGTGAGTGTTGCCAGGGGCAGCCCTCAGGTTAGGGACCCTGCCACTTACATTAGTGGGAGCTGAGAGAAGGAAGTCTGCAGTTAGAGAGTTGGAGTCAGGGAGCTGTTAGGGAAGTAGGGTGTAGGGAGCGAGTGCAGCTTCTGCCCCATATAGGTACCTACACTCCAGGTAGACCCCAACTCCCCACTAGTTGGGTGGGTAACTGTTGAGGAAGGTGATAGAGAGTTGGAGCTAGGGAGCTGTGAGGGAAGAAGGGTGCGGGGAGTGAGAGCAGCTCCTGCACCCCATAGGTACCCACACCCCAGGTAGGCCCCAACCCCCCCCGCTAGCGTAGTGGGTTAAGTACTGAGGGAGGCCCAAGATAGGGACGCTGCCCTTAGTGTTGTTAGAGTGCTGCATTGTCAGGGTCACAGCGAGCAGTGCTGTGAGGTCTGATAGGCAGGCACCTTGTTGCGCAGCACGTTGGCTGCAGCCTCCAGTGAGTTACAGCTTGCTGCGGTAGGCGCTGGGACTAGTCAGAGAGTAGTGGGTCTGGAGAAGGGCTATAGCTGTTCTAGTCACCTTGAGGTAGCGCTAGGGGTAGGATGCCTGAAGGGATAGCCTGTTAACGAGGTCAGGAATTCTGGAGAGGATCTGCACTAGGCTAGCCAACAGTAGGTAGACGCCCAAGTACTGCATGGAAGAGTACTCTAGTCCATTCCAGATCACTTACCGAAGGGATTGGGTAGTTAGGGGAGTGGGACAGGTCATTACCCCCTGCAGGCCCTAGGAGTTCCCCAAGCCACCACAGGTTGCTGTACTACAGGGACAGGCCCTAGGTTAGGGTTCCTGTCACGTTAGTACCATTTATATAGATAGGGACACAGCGGCTGCTGCTGTTCCTGAGGAAGCGGTTGGACCCCCGTTGGGGTCCTCAGAGACGATTCCAGAGTGGGACCGCCCTAGCGGTCTGCACGTGCAAGGAGTTCGGTTGGAGGATCAGACGGACTCATCACACGTCTGACCCTTTGAGAAGTTTGTTGCTGACCCGAGCACCGGAGTGCTCGGCAGGTATTATACCATCACATGTGCACCAACAGGCCTAGAGGTTCTTAGTGACTGCGCAGTCACCCATTGACTATCTCTGTAGGAGTACGGGACATTGGGTGGGGTTCTTGGGACACTGGGTGGGATCACCTAGTGTTTGGGAATCGTCCTGCGAGACGTCACTGTTAGTGTCTCACCGTGAGAGAGACACAGGTTATCATTATTATTCGTTAGTAAAGTCCTTAGTTATATAATCACTGTGTGTGTGGTTTCTGATTGGGTTCCTATGTAGGGTCATTCTACACTTCCATAGAATCCTACACAGGTGGAGGCGCTGAAAGAAGATTCGTTCCAGAGGATTCACCCCAGGCTCTCATTAGCGGAGGCTCAGACCTCCTGTGAGCCTGCAGGTATACGCACCACACCGGTAACACCGCATGTTCTACTCACCCACACTATATATGAGATTGGGTGGGGTGGAATACCCGTTACATATATAATACAGCATATGCACTATATAATTTATGTGTGTGCTGCATATCTTATTGTCTGCGTAAAATATTTTGTGTATTTTAGCATTAAAAATGCCTTCAGGGAGAGACTTCCTGTGACATCAAGAGGAATGGCTGCCTGAGAGACTTGCTCCAGAGCCCCTCCAATGAATAACCTAAGATCAAGCACAATAATCTCTTGCAGCCCTGAACCCCAAAGATTTCCTGGACATAAGAGTGGCCTCTCCCTGCGTTTCATAGAGGGGCTGCCGGCGCTCTGGGAGGCCCCCTGTGTGTCCCGACCCCCGGTGGAAGTCTCCCCCCTGCCTCACCCACAAAATCTGAGGGGCCATCTGGAGGAACAGGGTGGGAGGTAAGAGAGGCGGTGAAGCTCCGGGTGTCCTGCGGAGCCCGGTCTGACTGCGGGGTTCGGGGACGGAGCCCCCCCCCCCCCGCACTGTGTCTTAAGCACGCCAGCAGCCTCCCGCGGCCCCGTGGTGGAGCCTGAGCAGCATCGCTCTGCTGCGGTCCCCGCTTCCCCCCCCCGAAACAGAATAAAAAAATAATTAAAGTTACACACCTCGGCAGGGGAGAGCGCTGGGAGAGTACCCTCTAGCTGAAGGAGCTGCGGGTCCCGCCACGTGGCTGAGGGGGAGGAAGCAGCCATCTTTGAGGAGCACTCCACTGAGGCACCATATCCCCATAAAGGGGTATAAGGCTGGCTGTCCCAACTACCAAGAACTTGGCCCTGCTGCCTAAGCTTCAGGGTCCTACAACCCCCATCTTCCCAGAAACATTGAACTGAGCTAAATAAATAAATAACTCTAATCAGTTGCACCAGAAACACCCCTGAAGGTCTGCAACATTCTCACCCCCCCTCAAATAAAAGGGAATAAAAACAATTAAAGAGGGGTCTGTCATCGACACCGAGGGGCCCCCAGCTTAGGAGAAGAGCTCCCACATACCCTCCTGAGAAAAAACGTCAGCACGGGCACTACCCGCGCCTGAACCCCTCCCAAATCAGCAATAACCACGGAGGCAATGGCGAGTAAACCTAAAATCCCGCAAAACCAAGGGGTCTCCCGCTACTTTACCCCCGCGAGGCGCCCGCAGGAGCTGGAGCTGGAAAATCAAGATGACGTTGAGGAGCCCACACGGGCTGAAGCGGGAGCTGATCAGAGCTTCCCGACCTAGAACTGCTGGCGCAGGGTCTGGGGAAGGAATTTTTCGAATCTCTCTTCCAAAAGATGCGGACGGGATTCCACCAGGATATAACTACCGCACTGGAAGGTCTGAGAACGGACATAAGTGGCCTTACTACCCGCACAGATGAACTAGAGACCAAAATGGAGGAAGTACTCCTGACCCAGTCCAACGCAGAGGATGAGGTGGTCAGGCTAGGCCACGCCGAGAACGAGCTCAAGGACGCCCTGGAGGATCAGGAGAACAGAGAGCGCAGACAGAACCTGCGCATAAGAAATATTCCTGAGTCTGTTTCTGCAGATGCCCTCCAGGACTACCTCCGCAGAACCTTCCTGACCCTGGTACCGTACCTGTTAGACCACGACCTCCAGATGAACAGAGCACATCGCGCACTGGCCCCCAGGTTGGCAGATCCGAATCGCCGCAGAGACGTAATAGTCAAATTGCACACCTACTCTGCTAAAGCAAGAATTATGTCTGCCAGTAGAGGGCTAATTGACCTCCAGATGGGAATAACCCAATCCAGATTTTGGCGACCTCTCCAAAGTCACCATCGATAGACGCAGGGAGTTGAGGCCCCTTACAGCGATTCTTAGGGAGAGAGGCATCAAGTACAGATGGGGTTTCCCCTTCAAGCTTGTCGTTCTTAAGGACGGCCTTACCACTCCATCACCAGACCAGAAGAATCCCCAGAGTTCTTAAAGTCGCTGAGACTAACCCCCCCTCCGCGGGACCGAGAGATGCCCCCCAGAGACCTAGAAAGACCTGAGGCCTCAAAGATCCCAAGAGCATCTCAATGCCTAGCAAATCAGAGGAGGCCATAACCTCCCCCTCTAATCTCCCATCCGATGAGGGTGTCTGAAGGCGACCTTTCCTCCTTGCAAGCTAAAAACACTATAACAAGTAAGTGAGAGGTAAGGTCCTTGAAGCACTGGGACCCCAGACAGTGACCTGTGGAAAAGAATCTCAAACAATACGCTCCTATGGTCGGAGCATCAATGAGTGCCCTTAGCCGACATCTCCCACCCTTTCTGCCTCCCCTTGTCCGAAACTCTCTTTCCCCACCCCCTCTCTCTTACTCCATCCCCCCACTTGCACGCCCCGCATAGGATCCCCGTCTGTCACCCATCTCCTCCCCACCCCTCTTCGCAGCGAGCCACGCTCTACAGCTGACGATCTTACCTTTCCGAAAAACGAGGGCTCTTTTGGGTTCAAGACCACCTCCTGGTGGACAGGCTCATCCTCCTCGCATATCGATATCAACTTAGACAGGGTCTTTGATGGAAAGGGCCAACCGAGGAGTCGATCAAGCCTGACCGCAGAACCACCGTTAGAGTACTAGAGTGCCCGGCCGTCCTTTATGCACCCACTCGTACACGTGTGGAACTTCCTGTCACAAACGAGCCCAGCAAGGAGAGACTTGCACACGATCTGCTATCACAGGTTGAAGGAGTGAAGCCCCATTGCTGTTGGATTCTTCCACGCGACACTGGCCTTAGCAGTCCCATATCACCGGTGTGAACTGTCGTTTGGTTGAGGTCGATATTTTACTATCCTAAGCATTCTACAAGGCCCATATCCTCTTCCCCCCCCATTTCCCCCTCCCAGTCAGAATCCTGTCAGCCCCTCCCCCCTAGTCCACCTCCACCCGGCCTCCTCCACTCCCTCACACCCCTTCCCCTCGCGGGCAGGCCCCGCAGCGCGACCCCCGCACGCCACCACCGCCGCATATTACCGGCCCGCAGCCCCCCCTCGAACCCGCCCCCTCGCACCCCCCGGCGCGCCCTCCGCGCACCACCCCACGACCACCGGCACCCCCAGCACCCGCCGGCACCCCCTCCCCCTCCGTTAGTTTTCACACAGCCCCGCCCGACTTTCAACGCCCACCCGCCGCACCCCGCCCGCAAACCCCGCGCACGCCCCGGCACCCCGCGTGGCACGCAGCCCCGTTGTCCGCGCAATCAACCGAGACGACAAACACATAGCAACCCCATCCACTTTAAAACCCCCCCTACACTTAGACTCCCCCACACCCAACAATCCAAAACTTAATTAACACTCTTCCTCCCCACTACTACAACCGAATTCTCCACCCAGATTGCCCCCTCCACCCCTCCATCCCCTCACCCCTCCACCGATGGGCGGGAATTATAGACCAATTTCCCTTCTCAACCACGGATCTCAAGATCTACAGCAAGATCTTAGCAAACAGGCTCAACCCAATTCTCCCTCGAATTATTCAATTGATAAGTAGGTTTGTGTCAGGAAGGCAGGCCCTGACAATACCCGCACACTTGTGGATATCAATGGCTCATGTGCATTCGCGGAATAGGGCATGATTCTAAGTCTCGACGCTGAAAAGCGTTGGACAGAATCAAATGGTCCTACCTATATCAAACATTGCTGACATTTGGCTTCAGTGGGCATTTTCCAAGGAGTCAGAGCCCTTTTACAAAACCCATGGCACACATTAAGCCCCAGGCGGTATATCATCTTGATACAAATTAAAAAACGGAAACCAGACAGGAATGTCCATTATCCCTTTATTATTTCGCCCTATCAATGAAACCTCTTGCGGCTAAAATAGAGACGAAAACAAGGAAAAAGGGTTATGATTGCTGAAACCAGAGTATAAAATCTCTCTGTTTGAGACGCGTAATACTTGACCCTCACCAGACCCCCATATATCCCCTCCCCAACCTCCAAAAATACTGACCATTCGGAACAATTTCAGACTACTAAGTCAATATGGATAAGTCGAGCTCTCAAACCTAAACTTCCAGAGCTGACGTGGAAACTGCAACCATAATTATAAATATAAATGGAGTACAACAAATATTAAATATTTGTGGTTTAAAATCTCAAATTCATATATGGTATCCCTATCAGTTAACAATCCCCCCCCTATTCGACCAGATTAAAAAGACGAAGTGAGTCTTGGAGCACAACTCCAAATCTTTTAGTTTGGGAAGAATAGTTTCAAAATGAATAATCCTCCCGAGGATTCTCTATCTCTCCAAAACCTCACCAGAGCCGTCCCACTTCAGCTCTTAGAAGAACACCCAGTTCCAAATTTTTCCATTCATCTGAAAAACAGGAGACCAAGGTCCCGATGTCGGTAATGCTATCCCTAAAACTAAGGGAGGGCTTTGGGGTCCTGGTGTGATCAAGTCTTTACACAGCGGCACAAAGCTGAGGCAGGCTGTAGCTTGGAATTATGACCCGGCTCCTCATGCTGGCTTTCAATAGAATCCCAATTACGCGGCCCCCTCCCCTCCCCGTGTCCCTCTGGTCCCGGGGGCAGGGGAGGAGATAAATCCCAGGAGTTTGACCTAGATCAATGAGAGGACGTGGGGACATATAGGCTCAAAAATAAAGGGAAGTATGGCCTACTAACATCCCCCTCTCAACTTACCCCATCTTTGGAAAACCCAAATTTCCTGTCCAGGGTGTTCGCAAAGACAATTGTTGGTCATTTACGAGACGCAGAACTCGGCTGGTTACAGACTGCTGACGAAGGGACAGCCCTTCACTTCCAGGAGTCCGGGATGAAATACCAGACCCCGATCTCCATTATTTAATACCTGAAAATTAGGCACTTTTCTTTTCGTCTCCCAAAATGACAAATTCCCCACACTACCAAATTCGAATCCCTCTGTATGAAGGGCAGCTACCAGAGGGGGGTTGATCTCCGAGATCTACAGGGTGGTGGCTGAACAGAGAATCCCCCAACCCATAAATATATGCAAAGTGGTCCCAGACTTAAACCTGACAATTGATGACTGGAAGGATGTTTGGGAATCGGCAACTAAAACCTCTATTTGTACATCACTAAGAAAATATATAAAAAATCCTATTACCGTGGTATCTGACCCCGACTAGGCTGAGCCAGATCTTCCCTGACACCACAGACCTGTGGCTGAAGGGGATGTGGTCAAAAGGGGGACATGGCCAATTTGGTGGTCATGTCCAGAGATTCAGATATATTGGTCCATGATTCAAAAAATAATACATGAGACACCGGGTCTAAAGATCCCCTTAGACCCTCTGACCTTCGTGCTCGGTAAATCTATGAAAAACATCCCCACGTCAATGGGCAGACTGACTCTCCTGATCTTCACAGATGGCAAGCTGCTGGCCGCGCAGCGGCTTTGGAAGCAAATAAAAGCTCGAACTAGAGGACCAGTTGTTAAAAGGATCAACACTGTTATGGACTATGGAGAGAATACAGCGATGCTCCATAAAAAATGCATGGCTCAGTTCCAAAAAACTTGGGAACCGTGTGGCTGAGTCCTGACCCCGGGGCTGGCTTAGGCCCAAGCAGTAAGGCGGCCCCCCTACATCCCCCTCCCTCTTCCCTACCCCTCTCCCTCTCCCCGTCTTCTCCATCCCACTCTGTCCGTCCCCCTGTCCCCCCTCTTTTCTTTAAATGTTAAAATGTTTATGTGGAAACTGTCCTAATTTCAGTCATGTGCACATGACAACCCTGTATTCTCGCTTATATTTTTCCAATCAAAAAAAGAGTTAAAAAAAAAAAATGCCTTCAGGAACGGAACCTTTCATTTAAACAGTGTTCCTATGGGAAAACGCTTTCCAACGTTTTGCTATCCAACGCCATTTTGAGTAACGCATTGTGTCGGATAACCGACACCTGCCTGTATTGATTAAAACCACGCCACAGTGTCACTGAGACAGAATGAATAGGCTGATGTTTTTTTAACATTTGTCTCTGCATGGTTAATCATTGCCTTTATTTCTACTCTGGCTCAGCTTGAATGTTTGGTCCGATTGCTCTGCCCCCTCGTAGGAGTGACTTCAGCATACACCCATCAGCTCCACTGTTCCGGCAATTAATCAAACACTGAGTGTCTCCCCGTCACAGTTCGCGCGACTACAAATACATCCAGATTTAGCACTACACGTTAAGCCCCCGGACGAAGCAGGTGGCGAAACGTGCGCATCAGGGCTCATTTTCTGTATGCCGCAGTGTCCCTGAAGGAACTCCACATGTGTGTGAGATGCCTCTTCACTTCCAGATGGAGCACCTGCGGTGAAAGCTTTAACTTCAGCAGTTTGTCAGATTCTGGAGGTGTCATCTCTGCTCCTATTGAGTTGAAGGGGTTTTGTACAGTTAACACCTCTATATGTTTCAATCTGTGTATGCTGCTTTATTTTGAGAGAGGTGGACCCAGATATTTTTGCGCTATTGTCCTGTCAGAGTGTCTTTAGGCATTTGACCGGCCGGTCTGGGTGATTGGTAGGCTGTAGAATATAGTCAGTCCGCGCTCATGCTTAATAAATTGATGATCTTGAAGTAGATCTACTCTCCCCTCTTGCTGCTCCCATCGCGTGGAGGCACCCCTCCTCCACCAACATCCACTGCAGGAATCCTCCAACAGCAGACCAACCATAGGAAAACAAAAGCACAGGAGCGTACCAAGGGTAAAGTAAAATGTATTAGCAAATACAATAAAAATTGCAAGTAGTAACTTACATAAATGAAATAGGAAATCCAGTACAAATTAGTTCAGTGTCCATCTCACACCAGCTGCTGTGGGATCCGAGGGTATACGTCGAGCTCGCATAGACTAGTCCCGCGTGCTGGGACCAGCTGGCTCTGCAATACTCCTGTAATACTTACGGGTCTGGTGTGATCTCACAATACCTGGATGTAGTAGCCCACAGCAGCTGGTGTGATATGGACACTGAACTAATTTCTATTTGATTTCCTATTTAATTTATGTAAGTTTCTACTTGCAATTTTTATTGTATTTGCTAATACATTTTACATTACCCTTGGTGCGCTCCTGTGCTTTTGTTTTCCTGTGATTGGTAGGCTAATGAATAATATAAAACTAGACAGTATATCATGAATCAGACGGATTCATGATATACCGTCTAGCAGGGACTGATTCATAATATACTGTCTAGTTTTATATTATTCATATGCCACTCCGACATATGGGACTTTTATTGTCTGGCACTCAATACCCCCGATATCCTTGCGTGGATCGCCGCAGCTTATCCGGAAAGCCCAGTGACGTCACGAGCTCTCGCGAGACTGCTACCAGGAGCTCATTGCGGTGAGGAAGGGCTGGAAGTAGAGAGACACTCCTCACTTGCTCTAGCATATGGAGTAGAACCACAGTGTTGCTGTTTCCCTTCTCATCAGACGGTGTTACTGGAGCGGCTGTATCCTGCACCTGGGCTGGTGATTGAGTATAACTCATGAATGCTTTTATTACACTTTTGTTTGTGAGTGTGCATTTTTACACATCCTACCCCATATAAATTTGTAAACCTTAATACGCTATGAGTGCGCCTGTTTTTTGTTTGTTTTTTTCTGTAGATATCTTGGAGGGAGTGGTTACCCCCTGCATTCAGGCTGCAAAGACTCAATTGGACAGCGTGTAGAGTTGGATTTTGATTTGTATTCTTCTTCTTTTTTTTATATCTGGCATTATTCATTTATCTGTTTTTATTTTCTCACATATGTTTTTTATTTTTCATTTAGTTTTTAATAGCATTATTTTTCATCATCATTTGTTTAATTAGATTTAGGTGGCACCATATCTCTGTTCTCTCCATATATATATATATATATATATATATATATATATATATATATATATATATATGCAAATACAACTGTATGCTCATCTGCATGTCTTAGGCAGGTCTGCAACCCCGCCTTTCCCCATTATCACCCAGCATACAGCACTTCCACTGCAGCAAGGGATTCTGGGAAATGACATGCAAATGAGCACACAGTGTCACTTTTTGCCTCAAAAACCATTTTTAACATGGTTCCCTATAGGCTTAAGCTTGCTGCATGTCACAGCTTTGAGCACAGCCAGGGTTAAGGTGCATACCCAGAAAAAACCACCCACAGACAGCTGTTTCGACCTTAATGGGTCTCATCAGTGTGGGGTTGATTCTAACTGGGTATGCAAAGAGGCTATGCGATAGGCTATACCATAATACAGGCATACCCCGCTTTAAGTACACTCACTTTAAGTACACTCGCGAGTAAGTACATATCGCCCAATAGGCAAACGGCAGCTCACGCATGCGCCTGTCATCACATCCTGAACAGCAATACCGGCTCCCTACCTGTACCGAAGCTGTGCGCAAGCAGGGAGACTATAGAGCCTGTTACAAATGCGTTATTTACATCAGTTATGCATGTATATATAACGATTGCATTACAGTACATGCATCGATAAGAGGGAACAGGTAGTGATTCACTTTAAGTACATTTTCGCTTTACATACATGCTCCGGTCCCATTGCGTACGTTAATGCGGGGTATGCCTGTACTGAGTTAAGTTATGGTGAGTAAAAAAAGTGACAAAAACCCTCCACAGGAAAGCAAATATGCAAATACAATCTGCATGTCTTAGGCAGGTCTGTATATATATATATATTTATATATATATATATAAAATCAAAGGCTCCTTACAGGCAGACCAGAGAATCCAGGGAATCCAAAGTAGGCACAGCAAGGAAGAGACAGCACACTTATTAGCAAAAAGAATTGTGTTAGTAAAGCAGGCACAAAACACCAACGTTTCGATCCTAAAAACAGGACCTTTATCAAGGGAGTGCTTGAGTAATGGTGAGTAAAAAAAGTGACAAAAACTCTCCACAGGAAAGCAAATAGGGGGGTCACGGAGGCTGGGAGAGATTGGGGTGAGGGGGGTCACGGAGGCTGGGAGAGATTGGGGTGAGGGGGGTCACGGAGGCTGGGAGAGATTGGGGTGAGGGGGGGTCACGGAGGCTGGGAGAGATTGGGGTGAGGGGGGGTCACTGAGGCCGGGAGAGATTGGGGTGGGGGGGGAGAGGTGGCGGGTGGCTCGATGGAAGGGGAGGCGACAGATGGCCCTGCAGGGGCCTGAGGCAGACAGGCGTGGAAGGGACTGGCGGCCGGAAGGGGGAGGAGTGAAAGCACTGAGGAGGGAAAGTATAGTATTACTGAGAGGCGGAGGAGGAGGGAAGGCACTGCTCAGAGAGCCGGAGGCGGGGTAATCTCCCCCAACAAAATGAACCCGCCTCTGGCTTTTTTTTTTTTCTCCAGCGCGAGCGCGTGAAAAACAGCAGCGCGAGCGGGGGAAATTAAAAAAACAAACACGTGTGCTGCTTGGGCCAATATTTACTCGACCGGAGGTGAAATCCTCTCGCCCCAGGCGTGTAAATGTATATGATTGTCGAACACTATATATATAGAGAGAGAGGTCAGGGATCGTATTATCTCTGAAGGAGACAACTTTGGGGTGATTGATGAGCATGCTATGCCTAACAAATATCAGGTGCTGTCAGAAATACTATTACCATCCACACCTGACATAACTAATGCCCCTATGAATAATCCTAACCAGAGACTCTTGGGAGCCATTTCTAAGGTTGTTCGCCCTGACCAGATTAAAGATCATACAATTCTGTCATCCTCCTCTCCTTCTTTTTTTAGAGCAGAGCCGTTTATATCAAACATAAAGAGCGGAGAAAATGTATCCACTTTGGTAACAAAAATACAATTCCACACCCCACCCTTCAAGGGGGTTAAAAAGATGATCAGAGGTTCTCGAGGAGGGAGATATATACAGCAAAAATAGATCAGATCCCTAAAGGATATTCCGGAACCTAGTAGCATTTATAATCTCTCTATACATATTTTGACCCAGTGCCAATTGTTACTATTGAGCATGAGGTTGCATTTTGCCCCAAGGTCTGAGCCCAGAGCGTTTGATCTCTTTGTTGATTTGAATAGTTTTATACGTAAATTAACTTTGAAGCGCTTTTTTCTATACAATCTGAAAAAATCTCTGAGGCGATCCCCGAACTCAGTAGTCAAGAGGCACTCTGTATAAATGCACTCACTGATCTTATGGGTGATTCCCCTATTCACGTGGAAGGCACTCTTCTCCCTAACACTAATATAGTGGTAGGGGAAGACTGGCTTGAACTCCTGGATGAGCCATCTATTGACAATTTCACACACACCTCACTGAAACCAAAGTCCTTGTTCTACCATTATCAATCTAAGGGTAGCTACATTGATACATTTTATTCACTTGTATTAAAGGACTTTGAGCAACTTTGTTTGGATTCCCCCTATATTAAGGGGAATCTCAGTAGAGGTGAGAACAGTGCTCTGGTTGAACTACAAGAGTTGGAGAGCATAGTTATCAGACAAGCGGAAAAGGGCAGTGCTGTCGTCATTCAGGATCGGGACGAATACATTGCTGAAGCACTACGTCTCCTGTCTGACTCTGGTTCCTATTGCTCTCTGGCTCTTGATCCTACACCAGCTTTCCAATTACAGTTAAACTATTTGCTTAAGAAGGGATTGGATGATAATATACTCACTAAAAACGAGTTTACATTTCTTTATGTCTCCAACCCTTGCATCCCCATTTTTTACCATCTGCCTAAAGTGCACAAACGCTTACTCAACCCTCCAGGTAGGCCCATCATCTCAGGGGTGGAGTCGATGACATCGGGGGTGTCCAGATATGTTGACCACTGTTTACAACCATATGTGGTCAACCTCAGATCATATCTCCGTCAGACCCTTCATGTCATCGATTCCATCTGCTCCATCAAATGGAAATCTACATATAGATGGGCCACCTGTGATGTTCAATCACTATGCACGTGTATAGGGTTTGAGCGCAGTTGAGCACTTTCTCTGCTCGGACGACAGATTTCTTCCGGCTCAACGTCTTTTCATTCTCAATATTATAGAATTCATTCTTAAGAACAACTATTTTATGTTTCGAGACATCTTCTATCTCCAGACATGTGGTACGGCCATGGGACCAGATTTTCCCCCAGCTATGCGAACCTTTTCATGGGGTTCTGGGAAACCAATTACATCTGGTCCAATGCACAGCTGGTGGCCAATCTGGTGTTCTATGGCCGCTACATTGACGACCTTATCATCTGGGATGGAGATGAAGACAGTCTCGAGTTAGCCTTTGACCAATTTAATAATAATAATTTGGGCCTTTCATTCACTTTTCACAGTCACCCCATTGAAATTATCTTCCTTGATCTTGTCCTATCAGTTGATACTAATCTGAACATACAGACAAAGGTCCACTTTAAGGAAGTGGCAGTCAATGGGTACTTGCACGCTGACAGTTGCCATTATTTGAAATGGCTTAATAATATTCCACTCAGTCAATTTTATAGACTTAGACGTAACTTCTCCTCTGATGAAATCTTTGAGGAGCAGTCACGTCTAATTATGTCTCAGTTTGCTGCAAAGGGATTTGACTGTGATACTGTCCAAATGTCATATTCCAAAGTCAGGGCTACCAGTAGAACAGAACTTTTGAAGAAATCTTTATCTAATCGTCAGAGCAGAGAGATGGACAAAATGGGTATTATTGGAAAAACTTCTGAATCTTGCAATAGTGGGGCTAAGTTTATTACTAAATTCAATGGTTATTCTGGTCGTATAACAAAGATTATCAATAATCACTGGAAAATACTTATGTGATCCTTATCTTAATAGATGTCTCACTCCCAGAGCACAAGTTGTGTTTCATAAAGCCCATCGTGTTAAACAACAAGTAGCACCTTTGTAAGCTTAGAGAGAGCTCTATGGTGGTTCATCCTCACATTCCTCTGTCTGTAATGTTAAATGTGGTCGATCAAGATGCACCATGTGTAAACATTTAACTATTTGCAGTTCCATTAAATCTTCTATGAATGGATTTGTACATCATCTCAAGAGTCAGATCAGTTGTCCAGCTACACATGTAGGGGTCTATGCACTAAGCAGCGAAAAAAAGCATTAGCCAGGTTTTGAACTAGCCATGTTTTTGGTGTGTTAAACTCGCTGTATGCTGTAAGGGCCAAATCCCTGGCGAATGAATGCGCCACCACCATTTGATAAAATGGCGAGTAACCTGTGGCGAGACGGCTGCCTGGCGAGAAGCTGCCGAGAAACCGTCCCCTGCCGAGATATGTCTGCAGCAGAGAGAGACCCGCCGCTCTCTCTGCGCAAACATCGGCACATTAAAAATATTTTATAAACCATTTTTATTGATACTGTAGATGTGCAGGGGGTCTCCGGAGCTGAACCGCATTGGTTTCAGGTCTGGGGACCCCCTGTTTCCCGAGATACAGGCCCCTTTATGAGGAGCCAGTATCCCTCTGCATTTAAAGGTCAGGATGGAGTTGGGATGGAGTTCCAACGGTCTGATTGGCTACCGTACCATGTGAGGCCGGCCATGTTTCTTTTAATGACGTCATCTTAAAGGCAATTGAAGCAAAGCCATTCTGATTGGCTGTGCTTTCATTGCCTTTAAGTGACGTCATCATTTTTTTTTTTATCGGCCAAAGCACATGGTTTTCACGGCCCAATCAGGGCCGTGGAAACCATGACGAAAATGTGACGTCATAGGCCTTTGAAGCCAGACGCCGAGGAGGAAGGACCTCCTAAAGAAGAAGAAGACAAGGGCGTGGCAGCAGATGGTAAGAAGACCCCGGAATAGAGCTGCAGCTGAAAAAAAGGAGAATACAGATGAAGATGGATTACAACTAGAAGACCCGTGGATTGTTTTGTTTTATTATTTTAATGTTTATTATTTTCTGGTTTATTATTTTATGGGTTCCTGTTCGTGGATTGGTTCGCGAGTAAGCTGTTCAACGGGAGTTGGTGAGTGGGTGAAGTAATGGTAAGTGAACAAAAGAAATGTATTTTATGTAACTTGTTTTTTTTGGCTTTTTACATGTGTTGGGTTTTTTTTTGTACATCATTTCTTGCCACTGTATGTATTTATGTATGTATGTCTAGAGAGATATATACATACAGGGTAAAAAATGATTGTGTTTGAAAAGCTTGCTTTGCACTATTTTAAATGATTTTGGCTATGCTGCTATGCATAGATGTGTGTTGAATTCTGTATGGTTGAAAAATAAATATGTGTAAATTTTTTTAGATGACCAGAGTAGTCAAAAGGACTAGTAGTAAACTGGTGTGATTAAAAAGCAATAATATGTCTAGTACAAGCAGATAGCAGCAATTGGCAAGTAACATATTGAAGGGGATGTGGAGCAAGCAAGCAAGATATCATAGGGAAAAAGGCCAACAGTGGTGAATGTCAATGACAGTCCATTTGGCTGATGATAGCCCAGTAAGGAACAGTAAACACCCACTAGAGAATATCCCTTCTCAATGGTGATGTGGGTGTGTTGGGGACACACCTGTTACATCTGTTGAAGCACGGAATAGACCTCCTCAGCGTGCAATGTTGTTATGATGCTGAAAGATCAATTCCCTCCTGTGGTACAAATTCACTTCCCACGTGTCAGACCTCAGTTTGAGATGAGACTTCCTGCATCTGAGTCCTTGCAACGGCACCGGATGTATATATGAAGATGGGTGCCTCTATCCCCAGATGTAAAGGAACAAGTGATCCTGGTTGCTTCCTGTTTGCTTCGCACAAAACGTGCCCGCGCCACTGCGTTGCTGCACTGCTACGTGATGACGTCCAACGCGTTTCGTCACTCTAGGTGACTTTCTCAAGGATAAGTTTGTGGTAGCTGAAGTGGGTTAATAGCCACTGTAATTGCCACTAATTTATTTTATTTTATTTATTTATAAAATATTTTACCAGGAAGTAATACATTGAGAGTTACCTCTCGTTTTCAAGTATGTCCTGGGCACAGAGGAAAACAAATAATACATGGTTACAAGTACAGTTACATTAAATATGTAATATATATACATATATTATTAAGCGCACCCTCAACCCCCCCCCCCCCGCCAGCCCTAAACAAACAACAAGGGCAAAATCCCCCCTTCACCCACCCCCGCTAGCCACAATAAACCTGGCAAGGCGGCTTAACCCCTTCATTGCCTTAGAGGTTAGCCGCTAAGATAATGAAGTGGCCTTTAAATGCATTTTTCCTGCCTCGAATGCATGCCGGGGGGCTCCGGTGCTGGTATTAATGGTATCAGCTCAGGAGACCCCCGGCATCAATCCCTGCCAGGAAAAAGGCCTGAATTTTTTCTAAGTGCGAATCCGCCGCTCATCAGCAGCCTCTCACCATCAACTTGCCTACTTTTTGTGGCGTGCCGGATTCGGCATAAAAACTGGCACTTCTTTTTCTTCTGTTTTCTGTTTACATTTGGTCAGGCTTGACCACACAGAAGCTTTGCCTACAGTATTCCGTACAGACTGACCCTATGCTATAATCTATTGATGCTCATATTATTCACTTGCTACATGTATTTAATCCTTTTTTTACACTACACATATATTGAATTAATTTGCACATTTTAACACTACCATTCACTCACTAGCGCTATTAATTGTTTCTGTGTGTATGTATATATATATATATATATATATATATATATATATATATATATATATGCAAGAGAAAAAGAGAGGACCCCGCATCCACAAGACATGTAAACACAACTAAATACCGACACTGGAAAATTTCAAACTACAGTGAGTTGTCGGTGGTGCTATAAGGGCAGTGTGATAGATAGTGAGAGAGAAAAAAGGCCCTAAATAAAGCACTCTAGTATATGTATCAGTACAAATCACATAAGGTTTATTAATGTATTGTCACAGAACAAAAATGGTTAAAACAAAGCACAGAAATGTTTAAAATACAGCATGGATCCCCTGTACATTACAAGGCTAAACAATTCCCTCAAAGAAAATGCCCAGGATACACTCAGATAGTATTCTGAAACACCTGACAAAATAAACCTGGTGTGACACCCAACAGACTAAATAGTCACGGCTAAGGCTATGTAATCATCTGCACAGATCAGAGTCACAGCTAAGGCTATGTAATCATCTGCAAAGAAGTCTAATTTGCCTACTAACCCCTGCAATATAGAGTTTGTCTGAAGCGACAATAAGTGGCAGGTGAGTGACAGCAGAGATACACAGATTAGAGCCTAAGAATACATGTTAGCCTATAGCTAGAGATAGTGATACATCACCTATGGTCAGGTACAGTGTGGTCGGTGCATTCAGGGTGGAACAAGGAGGGATGTTAGAGCATGGTAATGTGACCCAAAGAGGGGACAAACCAGGGGATCCTGCCTGCTGGACCTGCTCCTACGCGTTTCGGCACACAGCCTTCTACTGGGAGTGGTGATCTAAGCAGGGTAACATGCAGGTTTAAAAAGGGAACTAATTGGGCTAGTGGGGGTAATCACCTGGCAAAAATCAGACTGACATAGATTAAACAGAGGACAAACAGGTGTAAGCTAAGATTGAGGCTGATGGAGTCAGAGATGGTCATAGGTTATCTACCAATGAAAAGTTCATTATTGTAGGTGCACTCACACACCTCCAAAGTAGTCACTAATTACATGAATACCTGCCTGGTGTATCCAATATATGGCAGTAGCAGAAAGCTTAGCCTCAGGCTGTAGCACATGATGTACCTCAGAGCCACAGATGAAATGAATTAATGGCATAATGTGTTTAAGGGCAGTAAACGGGCTTCCATATGTCACTGCGCATGTCCGTGACGTCATAACGTCGCGTCGGGTAAGGCAAAGCGCCCTGAGCTTAGTAATGGGCACTGGTGAGGCAGAAAGTGTCTATGGGCAGTTCACTGCGCATGCGCGGCTCNNNNGTCTATGCGGCAGTTCACTGCGCAATGCCGGATCTGTGCTGGTTATATCCGTGTATAGGCAGGCGGAATAAGCCTCCCTCTGCATAAAGTCTCGCGCAAATGCGCGCCTCTGCATGGTGGTCTCAAATGTAAGAGCAGTCAAAAGAGCACACATACCGCTCACCATGATCGAAAAGCGCCCACAAAAATAGTAAGGTAAGACAATGTAAGGGCAGTAAGTAAACGGGCTGCCATATGTCACTGCGCATGTCCGTGCGTCATAACGTCGCGTCGGTAAGGCTAAGCGCCCTCGAACTTAGTCTAAGGGCAACTAGTGAGGCAGAAAGTGTCTCATGGGTCAGTTTCACTGACGCATGCGCACGGGTTGTGTCTGGGTTGTCCGTGGTATAGGCAGGTTCCTGAATAAAGCCCTGCATCACGTCTCGCGCATGCGCGCTCTGAATGGTGGTCTCAAATGTAGATGAGCAGTCAAAAGAGCACACATACCGCTCACAATGATCGCAAAGCGCCCCAAAAATATAGTCTGTTTAAGCACAATGATACATAAGGATTAGACTAATCATTCAAGGTGCAAAGGGACCTAAGGATTAAAAGCTCATCAAATATAACCCCCAAAAGGGCAAACCAGGCAAACAATTGTGTGGTCCGTCATCACTGTGGAAGCCATAAGAATATATGAAGCACATATTCTTAAGGCATGACATATAACACCAAAGATACTATTAAGTGTCGAGGAGTGAAATTAAGTGTGTACAATTGTTATTACAGGTAAGTAGCATGTAGTATGACCTAACCTGTACTCAAAAATGTGTTAGACTGTGCACAAATGGGTATCAATGAAGATAATCTTCCACTAACTGTGGACTAGCAGTATGATAGCACATACATGATGGAAGGGGCATAGCGTTCTCCAATAAATCACTATTAGTATATGATGATTGACATATCAGTGAAAGTAACATAAGCTCCAATTGCCCAAATTAACGTCCAGACTTGGAAGAAAGAACATGGTGTGTGGGTTTTCTTTCGCTGTAATAACGCGAGTGTGTCCTTCCGATATTAGTCTTCAAATAAAGACTAGAATGATAAACGTCATGAGATGATAAATCAGAAATTAGTCTTCTTGAATGGTTTCAGTAGAGTTTCAGCAGTGCTGAGCAGACACAAGAGTCTTTATGGAAATATCCAAACGGTAGAGGCGATGGGAGTCGTGTATGGTTTGGGGAACCACCTGTATATGCAAACCCAGGACTCTGTGATATAAAAACAGCGGTTGGGGAAGGGAGACAGAGAGAGGTGTATGAGATTCTCATCACTGAATTTGTACTAAAGAAGCCAGGGGATTCAAAACATTCAAGGATGCAATGGCAGTATGTATCGTAGTACAGTCTAGTGCAATGCCTATATAACATTGCGAAACCCAGTAGTCAGTCTTAGAGACCCCTGGGAATCATTGAATCCATCTGTACAATCCACCTCGACTCCCTGAGTATATGCCCTTTCTAAGTCGCCTCCTCTGAGTCCTAAACTTACCCTCTCAATCGCAAATGCTTGTAAGAGGTTAAAGTCTGACCTGTGTGACCTCCAAGAATGTCGGGCTACCGAGGTGATTTCTTAAACGCCTGAAGGTCTTTTGAGCGTTTTTTGATGTTTCCTTACATGTTCAAGTATTCTAACCTTCTTCACGGTTGTCATCCTTATAAGGGAGCCGCAAGGGCAGAGAGACACAATAAATTACGCCTTTAGATTTGCATCCCAGACAGTCTCTTATTTTAAAGGTATGGTTCTTGGAGGAGTCGGTAATACCTCTGTCTGATACATATTACCGACAGGCCAGACAATTTTTTACATTTATAGAAACCCTTTTTCTCTTAGCTGTTGAAGTGAAAAGTTGTTTGTTGTAGTAGGAACAAAGAACTAGTCACTAGTTTGTTTCTAAAAGGTTGGGCGATTGTGCGACTGCTCATTGTACATTCTGTCGCCTAGGCTTTTTTGAGATCTCGGGTCTGTCATCAGATCTGCCAGTGATTTTGAAGTGTAGTACGCAATGGCACCATGTCGGTTATAAGTACCTATGAAGCGGATTTTACAGTCTCCATGGGCTTTGCTTTTAGGTACAATAAGTGTCTCTGGGGGTAGCTAGAGCTAATTTTATAGCCCTGGTCCACACTGCGTTTGCTATACCCTCGCTGGCTGAATCTTTCCCTCATCTCTCCTGCCCTTGTGGAAAAGTCTCTCTCTGAGAGACATTGCGTCTAGAGTCGCAGGAAGCGAACATGGGAGGGATGGAAGGATGAGGCGGGGGGGAGGCCTAGTTGGAAGAGGATTGACGGGAAGCAGGAGGGAAGGGTGGATGTAGTTTGTCGCCCAAAGATGTCAGTAGGAAATTGTGCCATCCAGGACCTTATGCTTATAAAGGTCCAAAAATTCTACTGCGTATTGTACAGCTAAAGGTGAGTTTGATGTTAATGGTTTGTGGTTGAGAACATCGACGAAGTCAATGGAACCAACGCGGCGGTACCCCGCCAGAGGATCAGCACATCATCGAGGTATCTCAAACCCACAACAATACGTATTGAGTGAATATAAACGTTATCCTCAGGGAACACAAACCTCCCGTTCCACCAGCCAGAAGGTGGGCCTAGGAGGTGCGCAGGTGGCCCCCATCGCAGTACCTCTTTTCTGCAGGATAGTACCTACTCCTGAAGATAAGTAATTATGAGTGAGAATAAATTCAATAACTTCAGGGGATAAGTCAATCAGTCCAGTGAGACATTCTGCATGGACAGATAAAATCGTGTGGCGCGCAGGACCATCCTCATGATCATACATTGTATAGAGAGACTCCACATCACAAGTCGCCAGAAGAATATTCTCATCGACTGTGATGGGCCTAAGCGCGCCAACACGTCCAGGGTTTATCTCGAATTAAGATGGTAACTAAAGTCTCCACTGACATTGCAAGAAAAGAGTCGATAAATCTGCGATGGGTTCGCATAACCCACCTATGCCTGATACATAGGCCCTACCTGGGGGGTGGGTCGGGTCCTTGGCACTTGCGGCAACAAGTAAAACGGGGGGACCTCTGGGACATTTAGTGATTAAGGCCTGCCTTCGTTTACTATTACGTTCAGTGATATAGTTTTCGAATACTGCTGACTCACTATGCGGTGTCGAATCTCAGCTGTATAGCTTTTATAGCTATTTATCTCAGGAAGAAAAAGTGGATCTGAGATGGGGGCCACCTGACGCACCCTCCTATGCAAAACCTCTGCCGGGATAGTGGAAAGGCGAGGTATGTGTTATCTGAGATAACGTTATATTCACTCAATACGTATGTTGTGGTTGAGATACATCAGTGAGTGCTGATCAATCGGGAGGGCCGCCCTTCTCCCCCCTTTTTTCCCCCCTCCCCTTCCCCCCTTTCCTTTCTCCCCTCTCCCTGCCCCCCTCCATTTCCCAGCCGCCCCCATGACTCCCCTAGCACTGCATTGCTGCGTCGCTCTTCTCTCAAGACGGCAACACTCCGGCACCCCCGCAGTCATTGCTCTTTCTCCCCAACCCCATAAATCACTCCCCTCTCCTTCCCCCCTCTCCCCTTCTTTTCCAGCTCGCTTTCCCTATCACTTCCGTAATCACATTACAATAGTATTTCTTTCTCCCCTTTCCTCCTCCCCCCCCCCCTTTTACCTTCTATGTCCCCTCCTCTTTTGTTTTTTACGTCACACTGCTACGCCTTTCCAGGTCTCTGAATTCTCATTCCTCGACCCTGTCCCTTGTATACTTCCACACACTCCAGATCTAGGCCTTTTCACCCCCCCTCCTTTCCCGATTTTCGTGCATCACTTTGAATAATTTGACCATCGTTTCGAAACTACCTTCCACACCACAACCGAATTCTACCCTATGCGCGCCTCTGCATGGTGGTCTCAAATGTAATGAGCAGTCAAAAGGGTACACATATCCGCTCACCATGATCGCAAAGCGCCCACAAAAATAGCTAATGTAAGCACAATGTAAGGGCAGTAAACGGGCTTCCATATGTCACTGCGCATGTCCGTGACGTCATAACGTCGCGTCGGATAAGGCAAAGCGCCCTGAGCTTAGTAATGGGCACTAGTGAGGCAGAAAGTGTCTATGGGCAGTTCACTGCGCATGCGCGGCTCTTTTTTTAAAAGCAATAAGATCTGCTCGAATTTCTTAAATTTTTGTCAAATTCGCTTAAATTGACCTATTTATGTTGTCTCGTTGGTTCTTTCTCAATTGCAGCAATTGTAGTTGTAATTCTTTAACACGGGCCCTGCGGCTTATCAGTATTTTAATAGAGCGACAGGAGGAGAAGGTAACTAATAAGGCTTTCCTCCCAATGTTGTGTTTTGAGTTTAAGCAGCTTCAACTCAAAATGTGAGGGGAAGTCGTGAAACCTTAAGAATATGGGTATACACTGGGACACAGGTATTTCTCTAGTCGGTCTTGTATCCACCATGACGCAACCGCTTTCGAGATAGCTGTTTTAGGGCTGTGCGATGGGGCTAACCCACTACACACTTATGTTTGTGAGACTAGGCTGCCGTCTGAGGGACGATATATGAGGTTGTTATCATGCTGGTCCGTATATAATGCCCATTAGCGTACGACATCGAGGCGTTACACTCGCCCTAGCCACCAAAATACTCCATTATTAAAAATGTTGTGCTGGTGGTACTTAAGACTAAATATCACTCAATCAGGGGGTAGTGGGGTTAGAACTAACAAAGGTTAGTATATGTAATAGTATGCAGAGAAAAAAGAGCGGACCCCGCCCACAAAGACATGTAAACACAACTAAATTACCGACACTGGAAAATTTCAAATACACGTGAGTTGTCGGTGGGGCTAATAAGGTGCATGTGATAGATAGTGGATGTAGAGAAAACAACGGCCACTAAATAAACACTACTCTAATATGTAGTCAAGTTACAAAGCACCACCTAAGGTTATTAATAATTGGAACCACAGAACACAAAATAAAATGGTTTAATACAATAGCGAAAGAAATGGTTTAAAATACTAGCAGCATGGATCCACCTGTACATTACAGGCTAAACAATTTACCCTCAAATGAAATGTCCCAGATACATCAGATAGTATTCTGAAACTACCTGACATAAATAACCTGTGTGACACACAACAGACATAAATAGTAAGGCTAAGGCTATGTACATCAATCTGACAGAATCAGACGTCACAGCTAAGGCTGGATGTAATCACTTGCAAAGTAAGTCGTAAATTTGCACTAAAGCCCCTGCAACTATAGAGTTTTGTCTTCGAAGCGACAATAAGTGGAGGTAAAGTGGACAGACAGACGATACCAACAGATTAGAAGCCTAAGAATACAATGTTGAGCCTATAGCTAGAGATAGTGATACATCACTACCGGTCAGGTAAGGTGGTCGGTCGTGACATTCAGAGTGGTGGGAACAAAGGAGGGATGTTAGACTGGCATGGTAATGTGACCCAAAAGAGGGGGACAAACCAGGGGATCCTGCCTGCTGGACCTGCTCCTACGCGTTCGGCACACAGCCCTTCTACTGTGGTAGTCGGTTGATCAGTAACCGCTATACGGGCATAGCAGTGATGGTAGCTAAATAGGAACTACTTGGTGGAACTTGAATAGTGGGGGGTAATCGACTGGCCACAAAAAAACAGACTGACTAGATTATAGCAGAAGGACAAACAGGTGTACTAAGAGTGAGGCTAATGAGAGTCAGAGATGGTCAATAGTTACTACACACAATGAAAAATTATTGTTGTGGTGCACTCACCCCTCCAAAATAGTCAATAATTACAATGAATACCTGCCTGGATGTACCATATGTGGCCGTAGCAGTAGCAGAAGCTTATCCTCAGGCTGTAGCACATAATGACCTCAGGCCACGAGTATGATGAACTAATGAATGGCCGATAAATTGTTTGGTAAAGGGAGAGTTAAAAACGGGGCCTTCCATATGTCACTGGCATGTCAGTGAGTCATAACGTAGCGTCGGGTAAGGCAGGGCGCCCTGAGCTTAGTAAGGGCCTAGTGAGCAGAAAGAGAAAGTGTCTATGGGCAGTTCACTGCGCATGCGCGGCTCTGTGTCTCTTTTATCTGTCCATGCAGAATGTCTCCACTGGACTGATGGACCTTATCCTGAAGTTATTGAGATTTATTCTCACTCATAATTACTTTATCTTCAGGAGTAGGTACTATCTGCAGAAAAGAGGTACTGCGATGGGGGCCACCTGCGCACCCTCCTATGCCAACCTCTTCCTGGGCTGGTGGGAACGGGAGGTTGTGTTCTCTGAGGATAACGTTATATTCACTCAACACGTGTTGTTGTGGTTGAGATACATCGATGATGTGCTGATCCTCTGGCGGGGTACCGCCGCGGGGTTCAGGGACTTCGTCGATGTTCTCAACCACAACAACATGAACATCAAACTCACCTTTAGCTGTAGCAATACGCAGGTAGAATTTTTGGACCTTTATATCAATATAGGTCCTGATGGCACATTGCATACTGACATCTTTCGCAAAAAGACAGCCACAAATTCCATACTTCACGCATCCAGCTTCCACCCTGAACACCAAATCAGAGGCATCCCTAAAAGTGAATTCCTGCGACTTAGACGCAATGTCTCCTCTGAGAGAGACTTTTCCACAAGGGCAGGAGAGATGAGGGAAAGATTCAGCCAGCGAGGGTATAGCAAACGCAATGTGGACAAGGGCTATAAATTAGCTCTAGCTACCCCCAGAGACACTTTATTGTATCCTAAAAGCAAAGCCCATGCCGACTGTAAAATCCGCTTCATAGGTACTTATAACCGACAATGGTGCCAATTACGTACTACACTTCAAAATCATTGGCAGATTCTAATGACAGACCCAGATCTTAAAAAAGCCCTAGGCGACAGAATTACAATGAGCAGTCGCAAATCGCCCAACCTTAGAAACAAACTAGTGACTAGTCATTTTGTTCCTACCATACAAACAACTTTCCTCTCAACAGCTAAGAGAAAAAAGGGTTTCTATAAATGTAAAAATTGTTCTGCCTGTCGGTATATGTATCAGACAGAGGTATTCACAGACTCTTCCAAGAACCATACCTTTAAAATAAGAGACTGTCTGGGATGCAAATCTAAAGGCGTCATTTATTGTGTCATCTGCCCTTGCGGGCTCCCTTATATAGGGATGACAACCCGTGAAGTAAGGTTTAGAATACTTGAACATGTAAGGAACATCAAAAACGCCTCAAAAGACCTTCAGGCGTTTAAGAAAATCACCTCGGTAGCCCGACATTTCTTTGAGGTACACATGTCAGACTTTAACCTCTTACAAGCATTTGCGATTGAGAGGGTAAGTTTGGGACTCAGAGGAGGCGACTTAGAAAGGGCATTATTACGCAGGGAGTCGAGGTGGATTGTACAGATGGATTCAATGATTCCCAGGGGTCTTAATGACTACCTGGGTTTCGCAATGTTTATATAGGCATCCTGTACTATACCACACTGCCATGACCATCCTTTGAATGTTTTTGACATCCCCTGGCTTTTTAAGTACAAAATTAGTGATGAGAATCTCATACACTTCTCTCTGTCTCCCTTTCCCCAACCCCTGTTTTTATATCCACAGAGTCCTGGGTTTGCATACTACATGGCTGGTTCCCAACTATACACGACTCTCATCGCCTCACCGTTTGGATATTTCCATAAAGACTCTTGGCTGTCTTGGTCAGCACTGCTCCACACTCTACTTGAACCATTCAAGAAGGACTAATTTCTGATTTATGCATCATCATGACGTTTATCATCCTATGTCTTTATTTAAAGACTAATATGCGGAAGGAGACCATCTGACGTTATTACAGCAAAAAAGAAAACCACACACCATGTTTATTCTTCCAAGTCTGGACGTTAATTTGGGCATTGGAGCCTATGTACTTTCACTGATATGTCAATATCATATATACTAATAGTGATCTATTGGAGAACTCTATTGCCCCGTTCCATCATGTATGTGCTATCATACTGTTAGCCCACAGTTTTGTGGAAGATTATCTTTCATTGAATCCCATTTGTGCACAAGTCTAAACATTTATTGATGCATAGGTATGGATCATACCTACATGTACTTACCTGCATATAACAATTGTACAACATTATTTCACTCCTAGAGCATACCTTAATAGTTATCTTTGGATGTTATATGTCATGCCTTAAGTAATATGTGCTTCATATATTCTTATGGCTTCCACAGTGATGCGGACCACACAATTGTTTGCCTGGTTGCCCTTTTGGGGGCTATATTTGATGAGCTTTTAATCCTTAGGTTACCTTTGCACTTTGAATGAATTAGGCTAATCCTTATGTACATTGTGCTTACATTAGCTATTTTTGTGGGCGCTTTGCGATCATGGTGAGCGGATATGTGTGCTCTTTTGACTGCTCATTACATTTGAGACCACCATACAGAGGCGCGCATGCGCGAGACGTGATGCAGGGCTTATTCAGCCTGCCTAATACACGGATATACCAGACACAGAGCCGCGCATGCGCAGTGAACTGCCCATAGACACTTTCTGCCTCACTAGTGCCCATTACCAAGCTCAGGGCGCTTTGCCTTATCCGACGCGACGTTATGACGTCACGGACATGCGCAGTGACATATGGAAGCCCGTTTACTGCCCTTACATTGTGCCTACATTAGCTATTTTTGTGGGCGCTTTGCGATCATGGTGAGCGGATATGTGTGCTCTTTTGACTGCTTATTACATTTGAGACCACCATGCAGAGGCGCGCATGCGCGAGACGCGATGCAGGGCTTATTCAGCCTGCCCAATACACGGATATACCAGACACAGAGCCGCGCATGCGCAGTGAACTGCCCATAGACACTTTCTGCCTCACCAGTGCCCATTACTAAGTTCAGGGCGCTTTGCCTTACCCGACGCGACGTTATGACGTCACGGACATGCGCAGTGACATATGGAAGCCCGTTTACTGCCCTTTAACACATTATGCCATTAATTCAACTCATCTGTGGCTCTGAGGTACATCATGTGCTACAGCCTGAGGCTAAGCTTTCTGCTACTGCCATATATTGGATACACCAGGCAGGTATTCATGTAATTAGTGACTACTTTGGAGGTGTGTGAGTGCACCTACAATAATGAACTTTTCATTGGTAGATAACCTATGACCATCTCTGACTCCATCAGCCTCAATCTTAGCTTACACCTGTTTGTCCTCTGTTTAATCTATGTCAGTCTGATTTTTGCCAGGTGATTACCCCCACTAGCCCAATTAGTTCCCTTTTTAAACCTGCATGTTACCCTGCTTAGATCACCACTCCCAGTAGAAGGCTGTGTGCCGAAACGCGTAGGAGCAGGTCCAGCAGGCAGGATCCCCTGGTTTGTCCCCTCTTTGGGTCACATTACCATGCTCTAACATCCCTCCTTGTTCCACCCTGAATGCACCGACCACACTGTACCTGACCATAGGTGATGTATCACTATCTCTAGCTATAGGCTAACATGTATTCTTAGGCTCTAATCTGTGTATCTCTGCTGTCACTCACCTGCCACTTATTGTCGCTTCAGACAAACTCTATATTGCAGGGGTTAGTAGGCAAATTAGACTTCTTTGCAGATGATTACATAGCCTCAGCTGTGACTCTGATCTGTGCAGATGATTACATAGCCTTAGCCGTGACTATTTAGTCTGTTGGGTGTCACACCAGGTTTATTTTGTCAGGTGTTTCAGAATACTATCTGAGTGTATCCTGGGCATTTTCTTTGAGGGAATTGTTTAGCCTTGTAATGTACAGGGGATCCATGCTGTATTTTAAACATTTCTGTGCTTTGTTTTAACCATTTTTGTTCTGTGACAATACATTAATAAACCTTATGTGATTTGTACTGATACATATACTAGAGTGCTTTATTTAGGGCCTTTTTTCTCTCTCACTATATATATATATATATATATATATATATATATACCTTTCAGTCTACTATTATATGACTATGGGGTGTGATAACTATACCTACAGTACTCTACCACAGGATGACATGTTGCATATTTCTATAGCATAGGGTCTATTTATTTATGTTATTTTATTTTTTATTAATTGTATTTTTATATGAATGTCCAATATTTGTTTCTAATTAGCAGATAATTGATAATAATATAATAATAATAATAATAATAATAATATGTACATAATAATGATGGTGATATTTATCAATTATCTTTTTCCGTCATTCAAACTGATGTACTAGTGGTGTATAAGAAAGATTGTGCCTCAATATGCCAAAGGGTAGTCTGTAAGATGTATTTCCACAGTTCTATATTCAAATATATATTTATATATTAAGAGAACTTCCTGCATGAGTGGTCCCAATTAAAATGTTACCATTTAGTAGTAATACTCTTCTTATAAGTTGTTTCTCCTCTGAACACAATTAAGTCTAGACTGAGTTTTTTCTATATACATTTAAACGAGTGTACATGAGTTTTATTATTTTACCCAAATCTACTTTTTTAATGCTACACTTTCAGAATCTATCCAAGTGCCCAATCAAATGAGTGGAAGGAGGAGATAGCTCCCCTTTAAAGGTGGCAGCATTTTTTAGCTAGAGACCCCTGATGAAGTGACTTGGAGTCGCGAAACCGGTAGGATCATAATCTGTTCCAAGCGAGGACCCCTAGCTATACCAGACACGGTCATGCTACCTGCAAATTCAGTAGTTAGCATACTTGCAGATTTTAGATTGGTGTGTGGATAATTTTTTTGTTCAGATACAGATAAACAACAACTTAATTTTATTCTATATCTGTCTACTAGCGTGATCATTTTATATGTGTTTTTATGTGACACTCAATAAATTTTAATACTTTTAGTCCCTATAACGGGTGTTTTTGCTTCTCTGCCTTAGAAATTTGTTTACACTCATCAGGAAGTATAGAACTTCCCATTTAGACGCAGCACCAACCTAACCACTAAGACTACTATTCCTTATCTGATCTGTGGACACTTGTACTTTGATTATTTGCTGCCAAAGTCTTTGGTTTTGTGGATTTCATATGTACACATTTTTTACGGTATGTTTCTTTTTTTTATTAGTTTGTGGTTGTCATAATTTTTTTCGTCTATTATTATTATAGATTTTGATAAATATTTTAATATATATTAATTTTGTTGTGATCCAGTAGCATCACCCTTTCTCTAATTCTAGATTTGCTATTGCACCATATTGGTCATGCATAGATAAGTATACTTCTTTTATTGTAAATCTCTTCCTACAGTATATGCATTTCATATGATAATATTCCAATATTTACAATTGATTTATACTGTAAAAATATCCCAATGGGAGCCTGATATACTCCAGAAATCACACAATTTCTATCTAATACCTTTTAATTGGTCTCATATACATATTTGTGACACATTTAATTGGTTTTGTTATCAATAATCAATAGTTCCAGAGTCCACAACCTCAGATGAACAACAACACATGACATATTACACCGTGTCATGATTTATTTAACAAAAATAAAGCCAAAATGGAGAAGCCATGTGTGAAAAAGAAGTATACCTTATGATTCAATAGCATGTAGAAACACCTTTAGCAGCAATAACTTGAAGTAATCATTTTATAAATGACTTTATTAGTCTCTCACATCATTGTGGAGGAATTTTGGCCCACTCTTCTTTACAACGTTGCTTTAGTTCATTCAGGTTTGTGGGCATTTGTTTATGCACAGCTCTCTTAAGGTCCAGCCACAGCATTTCAATCAGGTTGAGGTCTGGACTTTGACTGGGCCATTGCAACACCTTGATTCTTTTCTTTTTCAGCCATTCTGTTGTAGATTTGCTGGTGTGCTTGGGATCATTGTCCTGTTGCGTGACCCAATTTCGGCCAAGCTTTAGCTGGCGGACAGATGGCCTCACATTTGACTCTAGAATACTTTGGTATACAGAGGAGTTCATGGTCAACTCAATGACTGCAAAACAAGCCCAAATTATCATACCTCCACCACCGTGCTTGACAGTTGGTATGAGGTGTTTGTGCTGATATGCTGTGTTTGGTTTTCGCCAAACGTGGCACTGTGCATTATGGCCAAACATCTCCACTTTGGTCTCGTCTGTACAAAGGACATTGTTCCAGAAGTCTTGTGGTTTGTTCAGATGCAACTTTGCAAACCTAAGCCGTGCTGCCATGTTCTTTTTAGAGAGAATAGGCTTTCTCCTGGCAACCCTTCCAAACAAACCATACTTGTTCAGTCTTTTTCTAATTGCACTGTCATGAACTTTAACATTTAACATGCTAACTGAGGCCTGTAGAGTCTGAGATGTAACTCTTGTTTTTTTTTTACAATTTCTCTGAGCATTGCACGGTCTGACCTTGGAGTGAATTTGCTGGGACACCCACTCCTGGGAAGATTGGCAACTGTCTTGAATGTTTTCCACTTTTGAATAATCTTTCTCACTGTAGAATGATGGACTTTAAATTGTTTGGAAATGGCCTTATAACCCTTCCTAGATTGAAGGGCAGCAACAATTGCTTCTCTAAGATCATTGCTCATGTCTTTCCTCCTTGGCATTGTGTTACCACACACCTGAATGCTCCAGACCAACAAACTGCTATAACTTTGGCTTTTATAGAGGTGGTCACACTTGCTGATGATCAATTAGTCAAGGGCATTTGAGTAGCAGCACCTGTCTGCTACTTAGCATCATAATTCCTATGGAAGCAGTAAGGGTTTATTTAGTGTTTCACACATAGCTTCTCCATTTTGGCTTTATTTTTGTTAAATAAATCATGACACGGTGTAATATGTCTTGTGTTGTTGTTCATCTGAGGTTGTATTTACCTAATTTTTAGACCTGCTAAGGAACAGATGATTGTTATTATGTCCTGATATGTAATACCATAGAATTCTTTTTCACACAACTGTGTGTGTGTATATATATATATATACACACTGTAGATATATTTTCAATTGAAAAAAACTTAGTTTAAGTCAAAGCAAACCCTTCGTTAAAGAAAAAGCCAGGAAATGTTGATTTAAGTTTATACGCATCCTTAACTCCCGCCCCCCATGCTTTGCTGATGTCGTCATACTGTACATGACATCACAAATTAAATTACATATGATTTTACAAATGACATGATCCCATCACATTAGAGAAATCCTTTCTCCACCAGCCCACTCCTCAAACAGGAGACTTTTTTGGACCCTTCCTCCCCAAGCATCACACCTCTTTGATTTCTGCCTCCTTCTGCTGCCTAGAAAGTTGAGGCCTCTCTAATCCCATTCTCCCTCTCGCCACCCAAGTATATGGCTTTCCTGATCCCATTCTCCTTTCACCCCACAGGCATTAGGTTTTTCAGGTACCTTTCTCCACCCACCAACCAGAAGCATGAGGCTCTTCCAATCCGTTTCTCTTCCTTACATCATGCTTCTCTGGTGTTTCTCACTCCACCCCCCACAGATGCATCAAGCTCCTGTGATTCCTTTGTTACCCTTACCTCCCCAAGTATCTACAGACCCTTTATCCCATCATCTCCCAAACATATTATACAGTACCTCTCTGATCCCTTTTTCTACCAACCCTCCACATCCCACAAATATCAGGCTTCTCAAACCCCCCCCCCCCCCCCCCCCATATTGCTCCCCAATGCTTGTTTGTGATGATAGCTATGAAAGAATTAACAGTTTTCAGTGCTGATCAGAGTGAAAATTGTCCTTAGTGCTATAGTAGTAGATTTTAGTGTACTACATACTGTACATCCTGACATATGTGATGTATTTAACCAATTCTATAATCCCCTTTATCAGTCAGTCACCCACCCATTCAGCCAGTCACCCACCCAGCCAGTCAGTCAGTCAGTCACCCACCCACCCAGTCAGTCACCTATCCAGTCGGTCACCCATCCACCCAGTCAGTCGCCCACCCATTCAGTCAGTCAGTCACCCAGTCAGTCAGTCACCCATGCAATCAGTCAGTCACCCATGCAATCAGTCAGTCACCCAGTCAATCAGTCAGTCACCCAGTCAGTCAGTCACCCACCCAGTCAGTCAGTCAGTCACCCACCTAGTCAGTCACCCACCCAGTCAGTCATCCACTCAGTCAGTCAGTCAGTCACCCAGTCAGTAAGTCACCCAGTCAGTCAGTCACCCAGTCAGTCAGTCAGTCACCCACCCAGTCAGTCACCCACCCAGTCAGTCAGTCACCCAGTCAGTCAGTAAGTCACCCACCCATTCAGTCACCCACCCATACACCCAGTCAGTCACCCACCCATTCAGTCAGTCACCACCCACCTAGTCAGTCAAGTCAGATACACACCCACCCAGTCAGTTACCCACCCATTCAGTCAATCACCCACCCATTAAATCACTCCCCCACCCTTTCAGTCAGTCACCCACCCACCCATTCAGTCAGTCACCCACCCAGTCAGTAAGTCACCCACCCATTCAGTCACCCACCCAGTCAGTCAGTCACCCAGTCAGTCACCCACCCAGTCAGTCAGTAACCCACCCAGTCAGTCAGTCACCCACCCACCCAGTCAGTCACCCAGTCAGTCAGTTAGTCACCCACCTAGTCAGTCACCCACCCAGTCAGTCACTCACCCAGTCAGTCACCCACCCAGTCAGTCACCCACCCAGTCAGTCAGTCACCCACCCAGTCAGTCAGTCATTTACCCAGTCAGTTACCCACTCACCCAGTCAGTCAGTCACCCACCCAGTCAGTCAGTCAGTCAGTCACCTACCCAGTCAGTCACCTACCCAGTCAGTCACCTACCCAGTCAGTCACCCACCCAGTCAGTCACCCACCCAGTCAGTCACCCACCCAGTTTATTCCATTTTTTAAAAGTGGGGTGGGTCTAGGTGGCGAGTAGATTTTTTGTTTTGGCGAGTAGATTTTTGGGTGATTTGTCAAGCACAGCATATGCAGATGAAGTGGCCATTATTTTAAGAAATCCCAGTGCCGTTTTGTGTGCGCTGCTGTACTCCACGAGGCATAAACGCAGCCAATCGCCCCAGGTACACGTGTTTATCACGGTTGCTTTGTTTGAATTTCATGGATTGTGTGCAATTAAATGCAATGAAATGAATCAATTGTAATGTGTACAGTACTGTGCTACTGTGTCAATTTCAAGTGTTTAAAAGCCAGAACACTAAAATGCCATTTTATGCACTCGCGGTTTAAGGCGGTACGGTTGGAAGCAATCTCATGCCATGACATGGGTATTCCGCGTGATTTGTTAAAATAATGGCCGCTGCATCTGTATATGTGTGTATATGTAGCCGACAGGCCCATATTTAATCTCCCACAGGCCCATATTTAACCCCCTTCTGGCCCATACTTAATACCCCCAGCCTTTTGTCACATTGGATGTAGCATTCGGTATCTTTGTCTTTTGTTGAAAATATTAAAATAAACAGATTGCATTGTAATGTTTTTTCCGTATTAACAATAACAAGAAAACAGGTAAGTAAAAGTTGCGTGCTAAAAATTTTTTGTAGTAGGTGCGCTATGGGTTGGGGGGAGGGGGCTGCTCCTTTCATTTGTCCTGGACCCCATGATTTCTGTTGGTGGCCCTGGTAATGTTATGACTGATTGTAATTCTAAAAATCAATTTTATTGGATATAGATTAAAAATAAGGGGACCAAATAATAGAATGAGATAAATAAAAGACATTTTTTCTTCAATGATGTACACAACAGGGATATCAGTGGCCTCCGGTTCTGGGGCCTCGACCACGTGAACATGAGACCCCGTAAAGAGGACTGGGGTAGGGTGCTCCTTCAGAGGGAGTGCCGTTGAATATACGATTTCCATACTTTCAGCCCTATTGGCCTCAATTAAGGTTTTTTATATACTGTACACCTTTTTTGTAGATTTAGTATTGTCCCTTACACCAGGGGAGCACAAAAGTCTTGAGCTGCGCCCCCCCCCCCCCCCTGCCCGGCAGCCACAGCATTCATGTGTGTCCCTCTCCAAGGACTCAACATCAAATGACGTCGCGGGTCATGTCACATCACGTGATCCCGCCGCATTATTTGACGCACGTTGCCATGGCGACGCTTTGCCGAAGACCCGGCAGAGAACAAGTAAGGGAGTTACAGAGGCCTCATTCCTTCCCCGGCATTTAATTTAAATGCCCTGGGGAAGAGCGCGCCCCCCCTAGAAATTAACAGTTTGCGCACCCCTGCCTTACACACTGGGGAATACATTGCCCCTTATAGGGCTTAGGCTGTTGCCTGTAGTACCAGCCCCCATCGCACAATGTTTTAAAATCCTCTGTCATGCAGCTTGCCACATATACAATGGCAGTTGTTTTTATATCCTCATCCCAGTGGGACTATATGTGGCACTCGTTACTATCTGTCTGGCACCAAAAGTATAAATTAAATTAGCATCTATCTGTAGCTCCACCCTCTCCCATTGCGCCGGTGCCTATAAGAAGTGGTCAAACAATAGAGGAGGATCTTACCCTCTCAAGAAGAAGCCTAAGTGAAACGCGCGTCAGAGGGAAGTGACATTATGTCACACTACGCGACAACATGCAAGTAAGGAGACTGGTTGGACTACGATCGGACATCCGGATGTTGCATTGCAGTACTGTTACCCCAACATGGTGTTCTTGAGCAGTTGTTTTTAGCTACAACATGATTAGCACATCTGGATTTAAGCTCATATCCATCTTCATCTATTTCTCCAGTTGAGGATGCGTGGAACGTCACATCAGACACAGGTTTCTGCCACCACACCCGCAGGGACAGTTTAGCCTAGCAAACAGGGATTCCTTCCCCAGCTCTTGAACCCCCACCCCTCCCTGCCCCTTGTGTGCTTCTGCATGTTACTAGGGTGAGGATACATTTAAGCGGGAGGCCCACACTGTTTCTAATACACAGTGTTAGAACCACATGTTTTGAAAAGGCCATTTATACAGTATCAGGTAATGACCAGACACCCATACACCCTCGTTACTTATTGTCAGCTGAGTAGTCGCTCCCATTTATTTGGGACCATTATCCAGACGCTCCTCCTTCACTTACCGTGCACCCGAAAACTGGAACAATCTACCGGAGACTCTCACAGCCACCACCAGTTTAAGTTCTTTCAAAACTAAAGATGTCTCACATTTTAATCTGGTCTGTAACTGTTACATATGCCTATAATATATATTATCTCTAACTGTGCATGCTATGTCTTGTATATAATGTATACCCTGTTCACTTATTTAACTGAATTTGTAACCATGTACTATTTGTCATCGTAACTCTATGCCCAGGACATACTTGAAAATGAGAGGTAACTCTGAATGTATTACTACCTGGTAAATAAATAAATACATTTATTAAACGGGGTCGCCATACTGTACCATTGTGCATAGGAAATATTTAATCTCTGTGTGGGAGTGTGCGAGTAAGAGTGTGTGTGGGGGGGGTGTTACCAGGAGGGGTGAGGGTGTGTGATATGGGTGGGAGGAGTGACCTGGGTGGGTGACTGGCTGACTGACCCAGGTGGGTGACTGACTAACCTGGGTGGGTTACTGACTGGGTGGGTGGGTGACTAGGTAGGTAGATTGGGTGGGTGAGTGACTGACTGGGTGAGTGGGTTGGTGACTGGGTGGGTGGCTCGGGTGACTGACCTGGGTGGTTGACTGGCCCACCTGTGCAGCAGCCAGTTCAGTGTGGGCCAGGCAGCTGATCACTTCTAGGGTCCTGCGAATGCGCGCGTCACTGGGTGGGCCTGCGCACGCTTGCGTCACCTGGTGGGCTTGTGCATGGAGCAGGGCAGGTCTGCGTGCTGCGCTGGCCGAGCCGTTACTGCTCATGTGGAGGAGAAAATCAATATGGATCTCTGTGCATGCACGGCGCGGCATGCCCGGCATGGTTTAAAACCTCCTCTGCTCATGCACTGCCTACAACCTCCATATGATGAGCGTGCACGACCAACTGTAACATGACATCACTTTTGCCATGGATTTTAGTTACAACACACAAGACTTTTCCCAACCCTGTAGGTGCCAGCAAAGAATATATATATATATATATATATATATATATATATATATATA